>VDFB02367845.1:0-108798 GCA_007258455.2 Sequoia sempervirens | reverse complement strand
AAATGACACTCCCATACTCTACTACCCCCCGAATTTTTTTTCTTGTTTTTATCAACTCTTGTTGCAAATTGTAGTAGAGGTTTTTTGGAGTTAAATGGGCCTTTTGCCCATTTTTTGAGGATTTCAGATGGACATTCAAAGGGGTTTGAACTTGTTGACCCTACTCCACTCCCAGTCTCTGAAGACCCCCCAATGTTTGCAATTGAATTACCTCTAGGTCTATTTCTAGTTCTTTGAGTTTGAGTTCTTTCCTCCATTTGGATTTCAATATCATCACTTTCACTATCACTGCTGTTACTCATGGTTGTTTTCAAAAAAATTATGAAGTTTCTGATTTCAAAGAGCTGCAAGTTCAAAACAAAAAAAAAAACACCCTAAATGCCCTTCCTATGTGTTGAAAAACTTAAAAAAATCTTGCAAAAATTAAAACAAATAGCAAATACAAAACAAAGATGAAAAACATACCTCTAATATGCTGGAAATGATGCCCTAAGCTCCTCTTCAAACTGCTCTTCTCTCCTTCACTCAGCTGCTCTTCTTTTGTTCTCCTCCACTTCACATGGCAAGAAGTAAAAATGAGTTGCTTTTCTCATTTTAGGCCCCATATAAGGTAAAAATTAGGTTAAGTGGCATGGGGCGTCCCTTGTGGGCCCCCCCATGCTTTTCTTTTAATTTAAAAAGCTTTATTTTATTTTTAAAAAACGTTTTATTTGTTAAGTACAGAGGGGTAATGGGCAATGCTTCCATGACGGACGAGGGGATAGCCGGCCGCACAAAAATCTTAGTCAGACCTTACGCCCCTTTTTAAAAAGTCACTGTGGCACTGCACTGGCAAAGAGACAGCCAGGGGACGCTTCCTAGTCGTCTCCTCGGGCTGGCCTCGCTTCTGCATCTGCACGTGGAAACGCAAAAATCATAGGGGACGATCCCCGTGGAGCATGTGTGCTTACTCTGTCACCAGTTCCCTCCCCTGCAGTCCTGGATTCCAGTTCAATTTGCTCCAGATATGGGTATGGAGTTCAGTTCACTGTATGTACATTTTGGGTTGTGCATTTGCAGCCCAAATTCACCAGGGTAAATTCTTGGATTCCAGTTCAATTTACTCTGGATATGGGTAGGAAGTTTGATTTGCTGTGGGTATGTTCTGAGTTCTACATTTGAAAAACAGATTCATCTGGGTACATCCATGGACATTCCTGGGTGAATTCGGGCTGCAAATGCAGAACCCAGAATGTACCCCCACTGAATCCACAGGGTTTTCTATAGTAAAGATAGTAACTGCATCTTCCATTTCAAGGCATCTTTTTCCATTCATATATTCCGGGTGATAAATGCCAGCTGTCATAGCACTGATGAGTAACAATGGGCATGTGGCCCAGATTTTGTGGATCATGTTACAACTATTCTCGGTCTCTATCTGAGTAATTTGCACCCTCAGTAATGCATCTAATTTCCTTGGGTGTATAAGTTACAGGGACGTGGGCATGAAAATATTTTTAGCAGCAGTTGGTTTCCAATAAATCTTTTGTGTGTTCATTTTTTTGTAAATAGGTTGTTTGGGTAACTGCATGGGATGTTTCCCATATGGCAGTTGTTTGAAACCAAATGCTGCCAACAGTATTTTGTTAACTGTTCCTGGCCATTTTTAGATGCTTTAATGGGTGATCTTTTGGACTGCTTGGTATTATCCATTATATGACCGCCTTTAACACATTAGTTATATAATAATTGGTTTCTTATAAGTCATTCCTCCTTTCTTTAGCACAAAAACCCAGGCTGTTACACAATTTGGTAGTTTTATAAGGATTGTGAAAGTTGTAGCAGCTACGGTTGCTTTATCAACACATTCAGAAAATCCTCTAAGTACCAAATCTTATCCTGAGGAGACTTAGTTATTTTAACTACATGCATTTTTTTCTTTTCCTTTGCAAGAGGAAGTGCTTTTAAAACAAACTTGCTGCCTACACCAATGAAAAAGAAAGCCAAAACAAAACGCTTATTTTTTAGCTGTCCATGTTGAGCCAAGCTTTTTACATTTTTCAAGGGCCCCCAGGTCCTGCCTTCTTGTCAAACCCTGGTCTAGAGTTAACTCATGGTTTTGTTACTTTAGGTCTTCCAGAGAAACCACAAACTTATGTGCTTCAACATTTCACTTGATGAATGACACTAACCCACTCAATTTTTGCAAAGAAAAAATCAAGGCCTGATGGTACTCTCCCATAGATCCTAAGCCCTGCCCTTTCAATTCAAGCTCTCTCTTACTCATATCCTTGAGATAGATACACTCACTCTGCAGAGATGAGTCTTGCCCTCTCAAGAGCCAAACTCAAAACCTTATTTTTCAAATAGATCCGGGAGGAACTATCTTGTTTGCTGAGAATTTTAACTAATCACAAATATTTATATTTCCATTCATGGAACCTGTTTTGATTCAAATAAATTGGCAATTGTTTTCTACTGCAAAGTCAACATGTGATATTTCAAACACTTCGCTAAATTGGGTTTTGCTTTTGATATGGATAGTGAAACCACCTGGTACTCTTCTCCTAAGTAAATCCGGAAAAGAGGATCCTGTTCAACTATCTCATCCACCAAACAAACATGCGATAACAATTTCATCTTGCCCATTATTAAAATCATTCCCGATAGACATCTTAAGAATCTTTTCCTCAATGACTATGAATGAGAGAATCCCTTTCAACTTCCACATCAATCTTCTTTTGCACCTAGACAGTTATCCAATTAGCAAAAAAATGTCGCTTTATCTTTCCTTGCTTGTCAATTAATTTAACTTCCTCTATCAAAGACACTTAAGTTTCAGTAGCTGAAAATTTGCACCCCTCATGGATATATCCATCTACACAAGCAGACTCTTCAAATGTCATACTGAGATAAAACAAATATTACCCTTGTTTTAATGTAAAATAATATGGCTGACATATTACCATCTTGCTAACTAAAATATATAGCAGATTCCAATACCTTTACTTCATGATTACATTTTCCTACATGTATTATGTATGCTTTAGAGCAATGCAAAGGAAGTTCAGACATGAAGTTTGAAAAATTTTATAGTTTCCTAAGACAAAAGGAAATGCTCACAGTTGGGCGCCTTGTACTCTGGTATACTTTCTCCAGTGTTGCAACTTGCACTTTTTTTAGCCTCTTCTTTGTATTTCCGACCCTCTCGTTCACATTTATTGGTGACTCAGATTCATTCCTTTGCACCCCATCAGCCAGAGCTGGCAATATAGAGTTTGAAGGTTTGCTTTCAAATTCAGGTGACTTGGCATTATATTTGGTAGATAAAACGGCATCAGTACCTTCAATTGATTTTGTTGTATCCTCCCTATCTTGAAATAAAACCAGCTGAGGAGGAGGATTGCGCAATAATTCAAGGACTGTTCCTCGTTCGAGGCCTACTTCTGCTGTAAGCTTTTTAATCTGGAAAAAGCAACAAGGATTATATAATTAAATCCAGTACCTAGCAAAGCAAGAGAGATAAAGATAGATGGGCACAAATGATGGCTGTGCACTTACACTGGCTTTACGGCGACCCACATCTAATGCTGCAGCCAATTTCTGCAGTTGATAGTCCTCTAATTCCAATGATGCATAGTCAAACAGTGCTTTCTCATCACCCACCTCTGCATTCGATAGTCCCCTTAACTCTTCTTCAAATTTAGCCATTTCCTCCTCAGTAATCTCCTCATCATCAGATAATGTATCTTTTTCAAGATCCTTCTCCAATTGGCTAAACAATGACTCCAAAGCAGCATCAACTAAATCATCCCCGTCTTCTTCATCCTTCTGTAGTTTCTGGAAAAGAAAGACATTGCAACAATATCAACTCAACCATATAAATTTCTCTAAAGAGTTGACATTTGACAATGAATGAAACACTTTGCACACTTAATAGCAACCTAGAAGTATGCAATTCTTATATATAGTTAGTAAAACTGCAAATTTAAACGGTCTTACTAGAAGGTTACGCCCATCTTTGTAACAAGCACATAAATCATCAGGGTCTGATATAATTTTCAATATTTGAACAGTAATCTTCAATCAGGTAATGCAAGAAACTAACAAACAACTATAGCCATCTATGATTACAGTCATCGAGGTTGGACTGCTATAATGACAACATATGATTAACTTTGTAAATTCTAAATTGTTATAAAATCTGCATGTAACTAACGGCTAGGGGAAAGGAGGGATGAGAATGTTGATAGGATTTTGCATTTGAAATAACACAATAATCATAAGATTGTCTGCAACAAAATGAAATACCTTGCTCAAATAGTCTGAAGCAGAAAAAGCGGAACCAGAGATTGTTATGGATGAGGTGGAGCATGAGGACCAAGGAGGAAAGCGTCCAGGAGGCACACTTGCAGCATTCTCAAGAGCACCTAGATATCACTCTTCGTATTAGAGGGGTCTTGCAAGGACAAAGGGTGACAGTTTTGATTGACAGTGGGGCCAACCACAATTTCATTGATGAGGGGTTGGTGGCTAGGTTATGGTTGAAGACACAAGGGTTTGAAGGGTTCAATGTCACAGTGGCAGATGGGTATACTATTCCATGCAACCAAAGGATTCAACAGTTGGAGTTGACTCTAGGGGATCAACTTGTAGGATAAATGAATAGCAAAAGATATTGACCAATAAAAAAATTGGCAAGCACATGGACTGACAAATGACATGTGATTGCAAATGCATTGTCAAACATGCCCTCGTGTAAACTACATGGCCTGATAGTTGTACATGAAAATCTTACCTGCTTAATTTTCTTAGGAGAATATTCTTTTAAGTCAAATGACATTACATACTATTAATCTATTATATGTTTTCAATCATCGCACCCACCTCCCCTCCAAATTATACTATTATATGTTTCCAATCATCAGACAAACTTCTAACAAATCCATTCCAGCTTTGCCCAAATAAAGTATTAGAAAAAATATGATGGCTGATTGCTGTAGGCTTCAACTAGAACTTTGACATTATTTACTTACTCTGTAGTTTGGATGCATCCTGTCAATAGAGAAATTTCCTTCTAAATTATAAATCTGCCTCTAACTATAGTGATCTTTCAAGTTATGTTGTGTGTAGTTCTAAGACACTAATCAGAATGACAATCTGTCATCACTAGAATTTGTCAAACAACAAATGTACTCATGGCTGTGTAAAAAACTTCAGTTCCTCCTCTCTTATAAGGGGAGGGTTACCTTTATTTTGATATTCACAAATATAGCATGTTGATGCAAGGTAGCTTCGGTCAGATATAAATGATGATTGCTGAAAGCATCATCATCATTTATATGTGATCGAAATTACTCATCATTTATATTTCTAAATTGAGAAAGTCGAATTAATGAAATTCGATATATATAAATAAATTGAACTTTGCTTTATTCTCATCGCTGGATACTTACACTGTTTTGTTTAACACCGATTAAGTAATAATCAGGCTATGAGGAACTCGCACCCCTTCAAGGGACACGTCCCATGAAAGGACGTGTCTTCACTTTGTGAAGACACGCCCTCTCATGGGACGCGTCTCTCCTTGGAGGCACGTACCTTTGTGGAGATGTGTCTCCCCTCTCTTGTATAAAGCATGATGGAAACCATTGAGTGTGGACATTGTAATTTATTAATGTTCTGCAATCAGTACATTCTGCATTAAGAGAAGAATTCAGAAAATCATCTTTGACTTAGAATTTATCACTCAGAATTTCAGACCTTAGTTTATTCTTAGTTTTAGGATCCCATTCTGATACAGATTTGGTTACATTTACATGGTATCAGAGCCACGTTGTGTGAATCCAAATCAAATCTAAATATCAATCTGCTCAAGAAAATTCGTATTTTCTAGAATCGAATTTACATCACATTCTTCATAATGTCAAGTGTGATCAGATTTGAAGATCGCCTTGCAGGAGCAGACAATTTCACATCATGGAAATTTAGAATCATGATGATCCTTAAAGAGAATAAACTAGACTCACTTGTGAGAGAAAATTTGAAGGAACCAGAGTCTGAACCTGTGAAAACTCAATGGATAGAAAACAATGAAAAGGCCATGAAAATCCTTGTAGATGCAGTTAGGGATCATATAGTGCCCATCCTAGCAAAACATGAAACTGCATACCTTATGTACAAATCTCTTGAGAGTACTTTTGAGATCAACAACACCTGCAGGACTCTTGCATTAAAAAGGAAAATCAACAATGCTCAAATAAACAAAGGAGAGTCCATTAATGCTTACTTCATGAGGATTATTGAACTAAGGGATCAATTATCTGCAATTGGATATCAAATTGATAGCAAAGAGTTAACTCTAATTGCACTAGGAGGCCTACCAAACTCATGGGAGTCATTTGTTCAAGGAATAAGTGCAAGATCCAAACTCCCTAAGTTTGACAGGCTAAGAACTGACTGCCTTCAAGAAGAAACAAGACTCTCCTCAAAAGAAAACAAACAGAAAAACATAGATGAAGACATTCATGTACTCAACACATCATCTAATAAAAGGAATAAGAAAAAACTCCTACAAGAAAGGACCTTTTAAAAGAAAGAGAAATTCCAATGGAAAGGGATCTTCTAAAAGGAAAGACATCTCTCAAGTGCAATGCTTTAGATGTGATCAATATGGCCACTATGCAATGAAGTGCCCTGACAGATCAAAGCAACAAGCATCTTTTGCCAAAGTAGGAAAGACAAATTCAGATCATGAATCTAAGAACTTTGTGTTCTATTCAGCCTTATCTAGTCAAGTATCTAACAACATCAACAACTGGGTGATTGATAGTGGTTCTTCGAGGCACATCACAGGGTTTAGAGAACACTTAGACACTATGACTGAAGAATCTAATGAAGATGTAACAATTGGGGATGACTCTACACATCAAGTAAAAGGGGTTGGAACTTGTTCCATCACATTGAAATCTGGTCTCTCCCTTCAACTCACTGGAGTCTTATTTGTACTTGGAATAAAGAGGAATCTAATATCCATCTTTGCCCTTGAAGACAATGGATATAGGGTTACATTTATGGATGGAAAAGTTCTAGCATGGCCTAAAAACTCAACTATCAAGAAAGCCCAAACCATAGGTGTAAGACAAGGGTACCTTTACAAACTTTGCATTGAAGTTAAACAAGCCCTTACCCTTGACACCTTTGAGTCAAATGAGATTTGGCATAGAAGATTAGGACACCTTCATTTCCGTGCCCTACCTTCTATGGAAAAACTTGTAACAGGCTTACCTAAGTTAAAACCATCTCATGAAGGAACTTGTAAAGGTTGTGCCTTAGGAAAGAATACAAAGGGATCCTTTCCCATTAGTTTGAGCAAAACCCTAAATGTGTTAGATCTGGTTCACTTTGACTTATGTGGACCCATGTTTGTACCTTCTAAAGCAGGATTTCTATACTATGTCATATTTATAGATGACTTCTCTAGGAAAACCTGGATCTATTTCCTTAAGTGTAAAGAGTCATTAGAAATCCTCAAAAGGTTCAAAGAGTTCAAAGCACTTACGGAAAACTTCTCCGGGAAGAAAATAAAAACCTTAAGGACAGACAATGGGAAAGAATACACCTCTGAAATTTTTAAGGAATTCTGCATGAGTGCTGGAATTAAGAGGGAGTTCACAGTGGCCTACAACCCTCAACAAAATGGGGTTGCTGAAAGAAAAAATAGAACCATTGTAGAAGCTGCCAAAGCAATGTTGCTTGACCAAAACATTGAAACCTCTTTCTGGGCAGAAGCCTCTAGGACTGCTGTCTACATCCAAAATAGATGTCCTCATTCTCATCTTGACAACAAAACTCCTGAAGAAGCCTTCACTGGCATAAAACCTGACATTAGTCACTTTAGGATTTTTGGTTGTCCCGTCTATATTCATGTGCCCAAGGAGAAGAGATTCAAACTTGAACCTTCCGGAAAGAAAGGGATATTTATGGGATATAGTGAAACCTCCAAGCCTTCAGGATATTCATACCCGGGCAGAATCAAATTGAATTGAGCAGAGATGTCATCTTTGAAGAAGACATTGCATTCAAGAGGGCAAGAAGTTCTAGTGAGACTGAAACCTATTCCCCTAGAGTACCTGAAATGGAACCTGCTCCTGAGATTCAGAGGGAGCATCCTGAGGAAATGCCACATGAACTTCCTTCTACTTCAAATGAGAATACAGATGACAACGGCAGAAAGAGACCACTTTGGGCCAAGAAGATGATCAAAGAAGCAGAGGATCATGCAGCACCCAAAGGAACGTTCAGGGAGAGTAAAAGACCCAAACGTTTCTCTAGCTATGTTGCTCTAATGAACAACATCATAAACTCAGAACCTATCAGTGTTACAGAAGCTTTCCGACATCAAGCATGGAAGGATGCAATGACAGAGGAATATCAGTCTATTCTAAAGAATGATGTATGGGATATAGTGCCTAGACCAAAAGAGAAATCTGTTGTCTCTTCCAAATGGCTCTTCAAAATCAAGCATGCTGCTGATGGCAGTATAGAAAAACATAAAGCACGTTTTGTGGCAAGAGGTTTTTCTCAAAAGGAAGGCATTGATTACGAAGAAACATTTGCACTTGTTGCCCGTTACACATCAGTGAGAGCAGTGTTAGCCATTGCAGCAGCTAAAGGTTGGAAGATCCATCAAATGGATGTGAAAACTACCTTCCTGAATGGAACCATTGAAGAAGAAGTCTATTTGGAACAGCCTGAAGGTTTTGTGATACATAAACCTGACTCACATGTATGCAGACTAAAGAAAGCCCTCTATGGACTTAAACAGGCTCCCAGGGTCAGTATGAAAGAATTGACAGCTATCTCTTGAGATTAGGATTTTCCAAGAATGATACGACTCAATCTCTACTTCAAGGTAATTAAAGGTGATATGCTAATAATTATTTTTATATGTTGATGACCTGCGATAGGGAGAAGATCACCTCATTGCTCAAGGAAGCAGGATCTAATTTCTGAATTTGACATGAAAGACTTGGGCATTCTTCACTACTTCCTAGGTTTAGAAGTATGGCAGAAATCAGAGGGCATTATACTAAACCAAGGGAAGTATACTATTGATATTCTGAAGAAATTTGGAATGTTGGACTGTAGACCGATGTCTACACCTATGGAAACCAACCTTCACAAATTGAAAGAAGCAGCAGCTAGAATCCAAGTGTGCGTGATCCAACCCTTTACCGTGATGATTGATCCTTGATGTATCTGGTCAACACTGACTGACATTTGCTATGCATTGAATGTTCTCAAATACCATGTGTGAGCCAAAGGAAATTCACTTAATGGCCATGAAACATATTTTGAGATATCTTCAAGGCACTATTGGATATGGTCTTCTTACAAGAATGATCAACTAGATCTACATGGGTACTCTAATTCAGATTGGGCTGGAAGTGTAACCGATCGGAAAAGCACATCAAGGATGTTGCTTCAGTTTAGGATCAGCTATGATCTCCTGGATTTGCAGAAAACAATCTTCAGTTGCACAGAGCTCAACAGAAGTTAATACATTGCAGCCTCAATGGGAGCAAGAGAAGCAATTTGGCTTCGTAAATTGCTTGTGGGACTCTTTGGTGAGCCCTTGAATCCTACAATTATTCATTGTGATAATCAGAGTTGCATCAAACTCTTTGTAACTCTGCTTTCATGATAGATCTAAGCACATTGAGATCCCCTATCATTATGTAAGAGATATGGTGGAAAAAGTGATCAGTTGGAGTATATTAATATACAAATGATCAAACTGCAGACATTCTCACCAAGCTCTCTAATCAAGGCAGAGCACTTTAGGAAGAAACTTGGCATATTGAAATGTAATTTGTTATTTATGTTTGAAATACAAATTGTTTATAAAAATTGTACTAATATATAAAGATGTTTAATGTGTAAACTCTTTTGTCATGTGTGTGACTCCATGACTTTATGGGCCTACTCCCCCTGTGTACATTATTGAAAGGTGACGATCTTTCTAATAATGAACACTTGTATTTGACATTGTAAAGTGACGACTCTACAATGATAAACTATCATGATAGATATCATGTGACTTGATATTTGTGGACATGTCATGATAGTATCTCTTGGACACTTTGATGGATATCATGAGACTTGATATCATCTGAAGATCATTGTGATCCTTAAGAGATAATCATGGTGGATATTTATATCCGTGGATATGCCATGAATTATGGTAGACATCATGTGACTTGATGTCAATGCACATACCATAATAAAGATGTGTTATGAAGAATGTCATGTGACTTGACAATATTGAGTAAAACATACCATATCTTCGATATCACGTGTGAAGGTGATATCACTACTTATTTGATTTGAAATATCTTCCCTAGCTAAGAGGGAGTGTTGATGCAAGGTAGCTTCGGTCAGATATAAATGATGATTGCTGAAAGCATCATCATCATTTATATGTGATCGAAATTACTCATCATTTATATTTCTAAATTGAGAAAGTCGAATTAATGGAATTCGATATATATAAATAAATTGAACTTTGCTTTATTCTCATCGCTGGATACTTACACTGTTTTGTTTAACACCGATTAAGTAATAATCTGAGGCTATGAGGAAAAGACGTGTCTTCTTTGTGAAGACACGCCCTTCATGGGACGCGTCTCTCCTTGGAGGCGCGTACCATTGTGGAGATGTGTCTCCCCTCTCTTGTATAAAGCATGATGGAAACCATTGAGTGTGGACATTGTAATTTATTAATGTTCTGCAATCAGTACATTCTGCATTAAGAGAAGAATTCAGAAAATCATCTTTGACTTAGAATTTATCACTCAGAATCTCAGACCTTAGTTTATTCTTAGTTTTAGGATCCCATTCTGATACAGATTTGATTACATTTACATAGCACAACCTGAAATAGAAAATGTTTTGAATATATAAAATTTTGCAAGTTAGTAGATCCACTGATTTACCTTGTTAAAATATCTAACATATGATAACTAAAGTAAGAAAACAGACTGCATACATTTATAAAGTAGAAAATTGAGCTTCATAAATTATGCATTGGAAAAACAATTGAAGTTAAACTATGTTCCATGGTGTTTCTGGGACGGGGATGGCATGATGGCAAGGGACGGATTTTGGGGAGGGCAGTCCAAGGGCCATTTTTGGGAATGGTGGGGGGATTATATATATATATATATACAGAGAGAGAGAGAGAGAGAGAGAGAGAGTCAAATTTCTGCAAGTTAATGAACAGCAGTCTAACAGCAGCAATATAACATGACAATGTTAAAATGATGTTGGATGATGTCTGCAGAAGCCTACATGCCAACCATATTCCAAAAAGAAATTGTTTGTTTGTAATTTTCACACAATACTACACTGTACCAGACCATGGCAAATGCACCTTTAATCTCTTTTTGCAACTGACAATAATAACCGACTCTAATACCATATCAAGAATTTTGAAGTTTGAGACTTTTTTAAATAATGAAATCAAAAAATCCAAATCAATGCTGTTAGTGTTAACTGTTATACAACTATATCATTAACTATGAATTTGAATGATGATATATTTATTATTGTTATGCTACAGTAGTTGTTGTGACTGCTGTCATGATTAATTTAATTGCTGTTATAATGCTGTTGTGATATATTTAACAGTCTCTTTCTAATGTTATTAATGATTTTTTTTTAAACATTATAAAAAAATCTTTTCTGCAATGGACACCTGTTTGTCCACAAGACAGTCAAGGGACGTCTGAGATGTCCTTGAATGCCTTGGGGACGGCCAGGCGTCCCCTATGATTTCCTATCATCCTTGATTTTAGGGATGCGTTCCGAGACGTTTCTGCATTTGCTCAAGTAACATGCACCCTACTTTTTTTTTGATGTGTTTGCAGTTTTGAGATTTGCAATATGCATAAATAATAACAATAACAATAAACACAGATATTTGCAACGTAATGTGCTAGAAACTCAACTATTTAAAACACCGACTAACTGAAATATAATTCATTTTTTTACAGAAGTGGTACAGTCATCAAATAAGGGTATTAACATCATCCAAATGACTACAACACTCTTACAATTGCATTTTAAACATACCCATTAACTGCTATGGGGAAATGGTCTGAAACGAGACTGTGACCAGCAGCCTGGAACTCAAATAAAGCTTGAAATCTGCTTCAAAACCCTGCTGCTACACCACAAATATGTTTGCTGAGTGTTTGCCAGCCATAGGCACCTCAAACCCTACCAAAATCCAAGTCAAAACTTACACGATTTAGCCTCCAACTCCCACACCCCTCCTAGAATGGTACAGTCTGCCTTGGAAATGGTGTGACCAGCAACAAGGGGGTTTTAAATGTTATTTTGAGCCTTCAAAATCTGCTGCTCAAACCCCTAAAATCTGCCATTTAGAATTCTGACTTGAAACCCCAAGCAAATTGCCAAAATCTGGAAACAATAAGCACCTGTATGATTTTTGAGTGAAACCACTTGTATATCCACCAAGAAAGATCTTGCACTTTCGAAATGGATGTTCTCCATAAGGGTTTTTGTCCTAATAAAGCTATGCAAGAATGTTGTTCAACCTGTAGTAACTCTCCATAAAATTCCAAGCATGAATGCCAAAAATGAATTCCACAAGCACTTTTAATCCTCTCTCTATTCCCACACCCACCTTGGGATTTTAACTTTTATTTTATTTACTTTAAATTCCTTGTGTCTCCCCATGTTGGCATCCCACCTTTTAAACACAACTTTAACTTTTTTTTTAAATCCCCTTGATGCCATAAAGTCACTTTAGAAATATTTAAAATAACGTTAAATTAAATATTTACTTTAACTTATAACATTAACGTTATTAAAATGATTCCCCAAGCCACTAAAAAATCTTCAAATCAACATTAAATGCAACAACTGATCATGCCAAGGGAAACCAACGCGGAAAGGCCAAGTTAGTGCTGAGGAGGTGACTTACTAAAAATAGTAATATTGGGCCAAGTGCCCGAAAACGCCCCAAAAAGTGCCACCAAAAAGTGCCAGAATGAAACTCTTGTAGCCTCAAACTGTAATGTCCCCTTCTAGCTAGTCTTCCGAAAAATCAATGGATTAGCCTATCATGTCGACCCTCGTAGGCTAATGGTTATGGATAGAGGGTCACTTGGACAGGCACTTGGTTGTCAAATTGCAGTGTTGATCTCCGAAGTATGGTGGCAGGGTGAATTGTTGCGTTTGGCATGATGCTTGTGATTAAAATTATGATACTCACCTTTTATTTCACCATCTTTGGCCTAGGGACCATGCGTCATTAACATGAAGGGATCACTTTATATTTATCTGTTTATTCATTCATAAAGTGAAAAATGTTATAACTTAAGTGAATAGTGTTCACTTTAATGAATAGTGTTTTCAATGCAAAAACTTATAACTTGAAGGGAAAAGTTCAACCCTCTTCATGCATTGGTTATTTTGCTTCTTTAACTTGTGAGTTTGGCTTTGGACGAAGAGGGAGGCTAGGGTTTTCTGATTTCTTGCAGTGGGTAAGCCTGGAGGGGGCTTGGTTTTTCGTGTGGAGCTGCTTGAGGGTGTGAAACACCACCTTAAGGTTGTTGGTCAGTTTTTGGATGCTACATTTGGAGACATAAGTGGCTGTTTGCAGCTTATTCAAGCTATTTTTTGAGTGGGTTTGGCTGCCATAGACTCCAATTCCGTTTGCATAGGAGCTGCTTGCTTTTTGAAGAGTTTTGGGGCTATTTTGAAGAGCTACAACCAGCCGCCCCTCTCTTGAGGGTTTAATAAGCAAAAGAAAACAAAACGCCTCTTCTAAGAGGCTGCAACTTCACCAAAAGGGGGCGCCCTTGTCCAAGGAAGCTTCCCATTTTGGATTTTGGTGGGAGAAGTTTGGCTTTCAAAAGTAGTGTGCATTTCATTGGGTTTGGTACTGTAGCAAGTTACTATTCACAGAGCTATATGGCTGTAAGTTAAAGTATGGTATAAGATATATTTAGCTTAAAATCTTATGTAAGTTATCTATTGTATGTATCTTATCATGTAATGAAGAAATCATATTTGGCCACTAAATTGGGCAATTTATGCAAGGTTATCTCAGTAGTTTATTTTATTTGAAGTTTCCATTGTATGTATATGCTTGTTGGTACCATTTTAGCATTATTGGCAAACAAACTCAAAAACAAGAAAGAAGAAATAAAACTAAAAACAAAAATCAGACCTACAAAACTCAGTGAAAACAAATCAACAGAGTGGTGGAACACTACAGTGGTATCAGAGCCTTGATTCTACCATCCTGGAGGGTTGAAGTTTCACATGAGAGGTCATTATAGGTACTACACTCACAGAAGGGCGGAGCAAGTAGACAATTGGCAAGAGGATAATCCGTTTGAAAACACACCATTAACAGAAATGGGTGACAGGACAGAAGAGGGTCCACCAGGAAATGAAAGAAGAAATGAGGAAAACAATGAAGAAAGAGAAGCGCGAGAGCTTATGAGAAACATGGCAACAGGACAGCAGCAAGTTGCAGATGCTTTGCACGCACTTACAACAATGTTACATCAAATGAACCCTCTTGGAAGACAGAATCGTGAACCGGAGGACAATATGAATGTGGTTGGGACTCCCAGGGCACAAAGAGCACCTTCACATACTGCAGATAGGCCTACACGACCTATTTTTTTGAGAAATGAAGGGGATGAGGTGAATGTTGAAGAAGTGGGCGAACCAATGTTTGTTGATGATATGATGGCAGCAAACGATGAGTGGGAGTTGTTGACACCTCAGGTGAGAGAACGCATAAGCTTTGACAGGTTTCTGAGTCAAAGAAGAGAGTATTACAGAGAAAGACTAAACCGGAGACCAAGAGGACAAAACAGAGATCAACACAGTGACCTTATGCATGCCACCAACAAACTCAAATTACCTACATTTGATGGCAGTGGGAAGGTTACAGCCCAGTCTTGGGTTCATAAGTTGGACACTTTCTTGATCCTTCGACCTATAGAAGAGGCAGATGCAATCAAGTATGCTACATTACATTTAGAGAGAGCAGCCCATGATTGGTGGTATCATGGGATGGTGACCTTGCAGCATGATCGCATTACTTCTTATCAAGAGTTTGTTGACAGGTTGGTTGAACGCTTTGATAAGAAAGATCCAGAAACATATTTCAGAGACCTAGCTCAACTCAAGCAAGATGGGAGTTTGGAGGGATATATAGGTGACTTTCAAAGGTTGTCAGTTATGGTTCCCAACATATTTGAAAGAAGATTGGTCGTGTTATTTATTGAAGGTCTTTTGGAACCATTGAGAGGTTGGATCAAATCTTTTGATCCCTCGACCTTACAAGAGGCTATGAAAAAAGCGAGCAGGGAACTTGCAACCCCACAAAGAAAGTTCTCATCTAAAGCATCCTCTTCATACAGGGACGGCAAATCATTCTCTAATAAGAAGGAGAAATCAGATTCCAAAGGGAAATCAACAGCCCCATTAAAAAAAGAAACCATCAATGATTTGCGTAAGAAGTTGTGTTTCATTGCAAAGGACCCTATGATGCAAACCACGACTGTCCTTTGAGGCCAAAGGGCAAGGCTAACCAAATAATGTCGGCATTCTATGAGGATTCTGAATCTGAAAAGTCAGACCAGCAAACTGAGCATGAGGAATCTAAGGTAGAAAAATCTGAAAATGAGGTTGAAAAGGAAGCTGAAAATGAGGAGGAAGTAAAGCTTCAAGATGCACATCTCACTAGCATACAGTGAGAGGGCTCTTTCAGGATGCGAGGGGTCTTAGCTGGAAAAAAGATCATTACCTTGTTGGATACAGGAGCCACGCATAATTTTATTGATGCAAGGCTAGTTGAGAGGCATGGGATTCAAACTAAAGAATTTGAGGGCATAAGAGTGAAGGTTGCGGATGGCTACACTCTTAGTTATATAGAATGATTGCAGATCTTCCTATGCGACTAAACAATTACAACTTTAAGGCAGATTTCTATGTGGTGAATATGGGAGTTACTGGCATGGTTTTAGGGATGAAATGGCTCCATGACATAGGTGAGTTTACTCTTAACCTTCGGGAGATGGAAATGAGATTTAAGGTGGACGGGAGGACTCATGTGCTGAAAGCCATCCGAGATAACAGTTTTAGGATGTCTTTCAGGAGAATGGAGAGGCTTATGCGCCATGACATGATTGAGTGGGCCGTTGAGTGTATGTTGATGCCATCACAGGAGGAACAACAAACCCTAGTTTATCATCCAGATATACAGGAGTTGAGGATTAAACATGCTAAGGTGTTCAGTGAGATTCCACCAAGTAGACCTCCAGACCAAGGGATTGAGCACATCATTGAGTTGGAGGAGGGTGCCAAGCCCATGAAATCACCCCTTACAGGCACCTCAAGCGACTGAAAGATGAAATTGAGAAGACAATAAAGGAGCTGCTGACTATGGGGCACAATGGACCCAGCAAATCTCCCTTTGCTTCATCCGTAGTTTTGGTGAAGAAAAAAGATGGTACACTTCAGATGTGCATTGATTACAAGGTATTGAACAAAAGGACGATTAAGAACAGATACCCTATTCCTCGCATTGATGAGTTGATTGATGAGCTCCACGACGCTCGTTACTTCTCGAAAATAGATTTAAGATCCGATTATCACCAGATTAGGGTCAGAGAGCAGGACATCGAGAAGACAACATTCAGATGTCATTGTGGACACTTTCAGTTTGTGGTTATGCTATTCGGGCTAACCAATGCACCTGCTACATTCCAGTCCACTATGAACAGAGCCTTCTAGTCACAGCTGAGGAGGTTTGTACTTGTTTTCTTTGATGACATCTTGGTGTACAACAAGGCTTGGGAGGAGCATATTGCCCATTTGGATACAGTACTGGGCATTCTTGATAAGGAGTCCTTGTATGCCAAGGAATCAAAGTGTGATCTGGGTATGACAGAGTTGTACTTGGGCCATATTATTAGTGTAGAGGGTGTGTGTATGGATCCTGACAAGGTCAGAGCTATTATTGAGGGGCCGACTCACGAGAATCTTACTCAACTTTGAGGATTTTTAGGCTTGTGTGGTTTCTACCGCCGATTTGTCAATGGGTATTCATGTCATGCAGCGCCACTTACGGACTTGACAAAGAAAGGGGCATTCGTTTGGACTCCTGAGGCACAGGAGTGTTTTGAGAAATTTAAGCAGTTGATGACTTCTTGTCCTGTCCTTGCATTACCAGATTTCACTAGACCCTTCGAGCTTCAGTGTGATGCCTCAAGTGAAGGGATTGGCGCAGTCCTCATGCAGGACAAGCATCCAATAGCTTTCGAGAGCCGGAAGTTAAGAGGACCAAAGATGAGCTACAGTATTTATGACAAGGAGATGTTGGCCATCATGCATGCGTTGGCCAAAATTAAGCAGTACCTTGTGGGCAGCAAATTCTGTGTTAAGACTAATCATAACAGCTTGAGGCATTTCTTAGGGCAGCAAGATCTCAATGATCGTCAATAGAAATGGGTTAGTAAGTTGCAATCATACGACTTTGGCATTGCCTATGTCAAAGGGACTCAGAACGTTGTTGTTGATGCCTTATCTCGCTGACCACATTTGAGCTCCATGGTCGAGATTTCAGAGAATTGGAGACATCTGATTACAGCAGAGTATGCCAAAGATTCTTGGGCTTCTGGCATCATTGAGGGTTCAGTGCAGGACAGCAGATATTCAGTTGTAAATGATCTTATCATTTACAAAGGGAGGATTTTTTTGACCCCAGGATCAGAGATGAAGAACACAGTATTGAGTGCCTTTCATGATGCACCCATGGTCGAACATCCCGGATATTTCAAAACTTACAGGCAGGTTCAGGAACGTTTCACTTGGAAAGGACTCAAGTCGGATTTCCTTCAATATGTCAGAGAGTGCCCTGTTAGTCAATAGAATAAACAAGAACACACCTATCCTGCTGGGTTACTTCAGCCACTTCCAATTCTTGACAAGAAGTGGGAATGCTTGTCGATGGATTTCATTACAGGCTTGCCAAAAGCCCAGGGTAGAGACTGTATCTATGTAGTTGTTGGTCGCCTCACAAAGTATGCTCACTTTTTCCCAATAGCAGCTACATATTCAGCTACACAGGTAGCAGAGTTGTTTCTCTGTGAGGTATTCAAGTTGCATGGGTTACCTCGGAGCATTGTTAGCGACAGGGATAGTCGGTTCTTGAGTCACTTTTGGCAGGAGCTATTTAGGCTTTGTGCGACCGAGCTTACTCCGAGCACTAGCTACCACCCGCAGACAGATGGCCAGAGGGAGATTGTAAATAAATGGGTGGAAGGATACCTCTGAAACTATATAGCACAGCAGCAAAAGGGTTGGGTGAAGTGGATTCATCTTTGTGAGTATTGTTATAATACCACTCACCACATGTCAATTCAGATGTCCCCATTCATGGCAATATATGGGTATGAGGTGCCAAACTTTCTTGATTTATTGTTGAGTGACAGTAGAGTGCCCAGTGTTGGGGATCTTTTACAAGAGAACCAAGATATTATGAGAGCTCTCTGTGAGAACATTCAGAAGGCACAGAATCAGCAAAAACAGTATGTGGACCAGAGGAGAGTGGAGCGTTCTTTTTAGGTTGGGGACATGGTGTATCTGATGTTGCAGCCCTATTGCTAGTCCACTCTCAAGAAGAGTGGTGCAAAGAAACTCAAGCCCCGGTACTATGGACCCTTCAGGATCATCAGGCGGATAGGCGAGGTGGCTTATGAGTTGGATTTACCAGTACCCAATGTATTCCATGTGTCACACCTCAACAAGGTGTTAGGACATCGTATTGTTCCTTCTACAGCTTTACCACCCCTGGAGGATGAGGGGAAATTGATTCTGGTACCTAAGGCCATCTTAGATGTCAGAGAGAGACAATTGCAGAGACGGTTCATCAAGGAATATTTGATTAAATGGAAGGACTTGCCGGTAGAGGACGCTACATGGGAGAGCAAGGACATTTTACAGCATCTGGAGTTGAGATTGCTTGGGGACAAGCAATTTCAGGGAGGGCGGACTATAATGTCCCCTTCTAGCTATTCTTCCGAAAAATCAATGGATTAGCCTATCATGTCGACCCTCGTCACTTGGACAGGCACTTGGTTGTCAAATTGCAGTGTTGATCTCCGAAGTATGGTGGCAGGGTGAATTGTTGCGTTTGGCATGATGCTTGTGATTAAAATTATGATACTCACCTTTTATTTCACCATCTTTGGCCTAGGGACCATGTGTCATTAACATGAAGGGGTCACTTTATATTTATCTGTTTATTCATTCATAAAGTGAAAAATGTTATAACTTATAATGAATAGTGTTCACTTTAATGAATAGTGTTTTCAATGCAAAAACATATAACTTGAAGGGAAAAGTTCGTCCCTCTTCATGCATTGGTTATTTTGCTTCTTTGACTTGTGAGTTTGGCTTTGGAGGAAGAGGGAGACTAGGGTTTCCTGATTTCTTGCAGTGGGTAAGCCTAGAGGGGGCTTGGTTTTTCGTGTGGAGCTGCTTGAGGGTGTGAAACACCACCTGAAGGTTGCTAGTCAGTATTTGGATGCTTCATGTGGAGACATAATTGGCTGTTTAGTCAGTATTTGCAAGTTATTCGAGCTATTTTCTGAGTGGGTTTGGCTGCCATAGACTCCAATTCCGTTTGCACAGGAGCTGCTTGCTTTTTGAAGAGTTTTGGGGTTGTTTTGAAGAGCTACAACCAGCCGCCCCTCTCTTGAGGGTTTAATCAGCAAAAGAAAACAAAACGCCTCTTCTAAGAGGCTACAACTTCACCAAAAGGGGGTGCCCTTGTCTAAGGAAGCTTCCCATTTTGGATTTTGGTGGGAGAAGTTTGGCTTTCGAAAGTAGTGTGCATTTCATTGGGTTTTGGTACTGTAGCAAGTTACTATTCACAGAGCTATATGGCTATAAGTTAAAGTATGGTATAAGATATATTTAGCTTAAAATCTGATGTAAGTTATCTATTGTATGTATCTTATCATGTAATAAAAAAAATCATTTTTGGCCACTAAACTGGGCAATTTACGCAAGGTTATCTCAGTAGTTTATTTTATTTGATGTTTCCATTGTATGTATACCATAGTTGCTGCGAGACTGGTACTAGTACTGGTACAGGAGACTGGTACGAGTATTGATACGGCATTTTTTTGAAAATAGGAGACGGGGGTACTTGGAAACGGCATTTTTTTTTTATATAAAAAATAAATAATATATAGAAAATCTGAAAATATAATGACATTGAACTTTCAAAACAATATCAGTAGTAAAGTTTAAGAATGAACATTAACTTTAAATACACAAAATTCAAATCCAAATGTCATTGTCATTACATATTCGATTACATATTGAAATTCAAAAATATTGATAGTTCGATTGGCTGAAAATAAAAATAAAAAATAAAAAATCTATCTGATATCTCATAATATCATATCATCTACACCACATAAATATCATCCATGTCAAAGTCCTCAGTTATGAGGCTCTCCAAATACTCATCACTCTCTAACTCAGGTTCCTTTGCTGGTAGTAGAACTGGCGGTAAATCAATAAGGCCATCTGGTTCAACCGCTTCATCCACTATGGTTGCAACATCTCCATTAGGTGAAATTTGGTCCCATTTTGTTGAAGGGCCCTCATTGTATGCAGGATCTACACGAGAGAGAAGGCAAAGTGAGCTATGAATGTACACTAGGTTCTCTGCTTTCTTTGACCCCAATCGGTTCCTCTTTAGTGAATGAATAAAACCATAAGTACTCCAATTTCTCTCACAAGATGAAGAGCTAGCTACTTGTGAGAGTAATCTTATTGCAAATGATTGCAATTCAGGTGTTTCACCTCCATGGTTCCACCACCACTCTATAGGGTCTTTCTTTGCTCGCATATCATATAAAGCTTCCACGGAAGAAAAGTCACCATGCCCACGTGAAAACTTATTCCATTGACTCCTTATAACTGATGCTTCCTCACCTCGGCCATATATCTTTTTTATTGCAGCCCAAAACCCCTTCATTACCTCTCTATCCTCATATGGAGCCCTCTTATTGGTCTCTTGTATATTATGCCATTTAGGATTTAAGGCATAGGCAGCACAATGAAGAGGTGTGTTAAGTTTGTTCCATCTTCCATGTAACTTTTCTTCTATCAAAGGATATAGTGAAGGATCTTTTGCATCTGTTATTTCCTTAATTCTTTCACACATGGAATCTATTTCTTCATAAATTTCCCCCAAACATGGCTTGTCTGAATCTGCAAATTTGATCACCTCACATATGGGCTGAATAAAGTCCACAACAAATTTAACATCAGCCCAAAAACGGTCATCAAGGATCATACCTCTCACCTCAACTGCATCATTTGATGTAGATTGCCTCCAAGCTGCCCATGCATCACTAACAACCGTGGAACACAAAGCACCTTTCACTTCACAAAGACGGTGAAGAAGAATAAAATAAGAAGCAAACCTTGTATCAGCTGGTTTGAGAAGCTCCACCTTGGCAAATTTTCGATAAATAGCTTGTGTTTGGTGATGGTTGCATATAAACATTTGAATTTTTCTGCCCTTTTCTATGAGAGCTGAAACCCACTCAAACTTGCCAATATCTTTGAGTGCATTATTCAACGAATGCACACAACATGGTGTCCAAAATATATGCTTATATTTCTTTTGCACCAACATGCCTGCTGCTTTACAAACAGGGGCAGCATCTGTAACAATTTGGACTACATGTGATGCCCCTACCTCCTCAATGCCGTCACATAGCTGGCTATAAAGATACTCTGCATTTTTTTCATGCCCCGAACAATCCAATGCCTTCAAAAAATAAGGCCCTTTGCTGCATGTTACCATGATATTAAGTAGTGGACGGTTTCTAGTATCCGTCCACCCATCCATCACAATGTTGCATCCTTCTGAAACCCACACTCTTTTCAATGGTGCAGTTTGTTGCTCTAATCGAATTTTTTCTTTATCAATTAGAGTAGTGCGAAGCTTTTCATACATAGGTGGTCTATATCCAGCTGGTGCATTGTTGATTGCTTGGACCATCTCTGTATAGAAAGGTGATCGAGCAACATTAAATGGTATTCCATTGGCATAAAAGAAGCGTGCAATTGCTGCATCAACCGCTTCTCGACCTTGCACATCAAATAATCTGCCAATGGGGTTTGAGCTACCAATGTGTGGCCTCTTGTGAGAACTTTCTGCTGCTACATCTCTTGAAGACACATCCACCTCTGCCTCTCTATTGATATTCTGATTTTGATTTGCAGCAGTGTTTGTTGAAGCGTGAGAGCTCATATTAGAAACTTTACCATTAGCCCTTTCTTCATCCCTCACAGCCTCATATCGTTCCACCTCATTTATACAAGGATCAACACCTTTTCCAGGTAGGTGAAGAAAATGAGCCCTCACCCTCGTGTAAGTACCTTGCCATGACATTGGGCATAATTTGCATGAGATCGTGGCTGTTCCACCTGAACCCTTCGGCCCCTTAACACGATCAACATACTTCCACAACGGATACAAGCCTTGTTTGTTTCCCCCACTCGACATTCTTGATTCAATGATTCAAATTCTACACAAAAAACAAAAAACAAAAAGACATTATGATTAGAAATCAAATGACTGTAGCTAAAGTTATGAAAAGGGAAATAGAAAAATAAATAAAAAATTGAAATGGCTGTAGCTAAAGTTATGAAAAAATAAAAATAAAAAATGAAACAGAAAATGTCAAATCTGAAAAAGACATGTCTTTGAGGAAATTATTTAAATGAATCATATTAAGCTACAACATTTTTATTTTGATTTCAACATGAGACTCTGTTTTTGAAGTACTGAATATTTATTTGTCTTTGTATTCTTTAATATTTATTATTAATTGCATTGACATTTTTCTGCTATCTCATATCTAGGGTTCCTAGAAAATTGATGTTCACTGTATCTGTATTCAACATGAGACTTTGTTTTGTACCTCATGAGCTACTTGTAAGTTGTATCTGTATTCAACATGAGTATTTGTATGCCGCACTTGTGTATGATATTAATTTTTAAATAAAAAAAAAAACTTATCAGTTGTTACTTATTAGTTATTACTATATTAGTATTACAAATACAGTAATACTTGTAACCTAAATTTTCTTTCTAAATAACTACATTTAAAAAATTGGTTAAATATATTAATTTTAAAAGATAACAAGACCAATCTGCTTTAGCTTATAGATTCACCTATGTATGTTATGTTTCGAACCATCAGAAAAAGGAGACTGAAGGATTAGTAATTTAGTCTGTTTCCATGGTTGTTTACATCCTAGGTTGAGAACTTTTTTTAATTTATATTTTCCTTCTCTACGCATTTGAAGGAGACGAATTATTTCACATCTGTGACTGTGGCATTCAAGCATACCAGTAATTTGTTTTACTTTTCATGTTCTATAGTTTGAACTTTCTAATAATGATGTAGTATGCACACAAACACATCTGAAAATTAATTAAAAATTTACATACCTAATGAGTGATGGCTGATATGGGAGATGGTCCAGACTTTAAAATTTTTGATGCCTCACACTTTTGAACTTTTCTTTGTTGTCGCCCTCTTCAGTCGCGTACGGCAGCTAAAAGCATATGAAGTATGTTTAAAATTAAATTTTTGACTTTTTCCAAAACGCGGAGACGGGAGACTTCGCGGAGACGCATTTTAGGGTTTCGAGATATGGGAGACCCACTTCCGGAGACGCCAGAGAGAGCTCCAAGTCAGAAATGCGTCTAGGTAATCGGGTAAGGGTAAGTCGGAGAGACGCCGTCAGTTCTCGAGACATCGTGCCTTAGAGGGAGAGACGCGTTCCTCGCTACTATGATGTATATGCTTGTTGGTACCTTTTTAGCATTATTGGAAAACAAACTCAAAAACAAGAAGGAAGAAATAAAACTAAAAACAAAAATCAGACCTACAAAACTCAGTGAAAACAAATCAACAGAGTGGTGGAACACTACACAAACTCACCTAACATATGGAATATGTCAAATGGTTGAACACACACGCCTCCAAGAACCTGTGGAGTTCCCCAACCGAAACCACATTAGCCTACAAGAACCCAAGGAATAGGCTAACTTTCATCAATGATCAACTACTTAGGAAGGGACATTACAACTCAACTAGGTGGGGATAGCTAGGATGTCCCACCATCCTCAAAACTTTAGGGATGGGGATGGGGTTTGAGGGATGGGGACATGTCCCTATGTAACACAAATAAATGCACTCATCATAATAATGAAAACAAAAACTAAAGTGCAATAAAAAATAAACTTTATTGAAAAGAGCAAATGCAACTCAATGTCCATACTTATATTAAAGGTAAATTGAAAACATGAATTTAAGATAGGCTGAACTGAAACATCAAGGGAGACGACTGTAATATCCCCAACAGAGATCTGCCCTAAATTTCTGATTCCCTAATTCTGATTTCTGATTTTTATTTTTTGATTTCAAACAAAATATCACAGCGAACATTCAAATGCCCAAACATGACAAATAAACATGCCAAATGATGCTACCAATTGATATTCATATCAAACATGGAATCCACCATGAAAAACACAAGATAGGGCATCCAAATGCAACATACAGGTCTGATTTTCTATAAATAACTTCTACTGTTACAAAAGTGAATATTCTGGACTGATTTTACAAGGAGCTCAAGGGCTCAAACATGCCAAACATATGTCCAAATTTCTGCTCTACATTCAGATCTGAAACTATACTTATACATACCAAATACATGCAAAATAGTTTTCAAATATCAAACCCTAGCTGGGCAAAATTCCTCCTTGGTAAGTGCTTAGGGTTTGCTACTCCAAATATGCTCCAAATAATGCAAAATCACCCTCCAAAGGTGGGCGCTCAGGTCTGCTCCAAGTGGTGCTCCAAATCAGGGCAAAACCCTAATGCAATCTACTCACAAAATGCCACAATGATGCTGCTCCAAATTTGATCTTCAAATCTGGTTATGCAATGATTCTCCAAACCTCCAATTGTCTTCAATGAAGTGCAAATAGAACTCCATTATGAGTCCTCCACAAGATGAGCTAGGTTTACGTCCAACTCACCGTATTCACAAAGGGTTTTCATCCTTGGAATTAAAGCGCAACCAAAGTTGCAGCCAAAGAGAAGAATCTCCAATGAAAAAATGATCTAAATGGATGCCAAATGACTTGCACTTTACTTTCTTTAATAGCCCTCCCAAAATAACCTTGTAAAGACCAACCTCCTTTATTTTATTTTTTCTTTTTTTTTTTCTTTTTTTATTTTTTTTATTTTTTTAAATTTTTTTATATTTTATTTATGATATTATTATTATTATTATTATTACATATATTATTATTTTTTTTTTTATTTCCCTCCAAATTTGGCCAACCCCAATAGAGTATTCTTATTTTATTTTATTTATTGATTTAAAATATTATTATTATATTTAATTAAAATGTGAAAACTAGTGTTCAAAAACACTTTTTCCCACCCTTGCAAAATTTGAATTTCAAATCAAATTGAGGACATGGCAAACACAAACTTCTTTGCATTAAAACCTAGAGAAAGTAACTCAAAATTTACTAGTGTACTAAAAATTATATATGGGATAACGGTGCATGCTTCTTCCCACAAAGAAGCTTAAACAGTTTTTCAAATAATCTTTTAGAAAGTAACAAAACCACCATAACTAACATTGCATTTTGAAATATAAATAAAGTTAAGTTCAAAACACAGACCATTAACTAGTTCTAATTGATTAATCCAACATGGCAGTTAATGCATCATCTTTCTCTTGTTTGAATCCGACCAAAACCCATTGGTATTCCCTACTTTGTTAGTGATTAGCTGCTTCAAATTTGCATTTTTATTCAACTTGTAGTGACCTTTGAATTATTTGTGTACAAGATCCAAATGTCCCACCTAAATGTCATCTCCTTGTATTCATAGGGAGTACTGTACTCATTTCAATTTATTGTGTTGGCTATCACCTTTCCACTCATCTTCTCCACCTTCACATCCATTCCAACAAATTTGGATCAACAAATTAGCCTAGTTTTGATTTTTTATCAATCATTCAATAATAGGTCAAACAAGTCCATAACTTTTTTGTGTACTTTTTAAACTAAGGAATATGATTTCATTGATTTGTTGGTAAGTACATAGGTTACTGCAGTTTCTTTGGTTATTTCCTTGACTCACTCAATAGGCAGCAATGTAAACTTAGAACAATGGGAGAAATCGCCATGGGGCAAGTGATTTTCCTTAGCATTTGAGAGGGGCAGCTACTCATATGATAGGGGTTTGGGGATTTTGGGGATTCTTAGTACTTTTAACACAAAAGCACAAAAGGAAACAAAATGAGAAAAAGAACAAAAAGGGAAAAATGGAGAAACCCAAAATGGAATAAACACAAAAAACCATCTAGATTTCTCCAAAAAATGGGAATATGGAAAAAAAGGAAAGAATGTACGTGGAAATAAATAGAAAACAAAATTTAATCCACACACACAATTAACATGCATATAAAGATTTTGACTAGTTTCCATTTCCCACAAAAAAAGTAAGGAAGAGATGAAGGAAAGATTTCATATTAGACTTGCGAATAGCACAAAATCCACAAAGGACAATGAAGGCACAAAATCTTGCAAATAATTCTTCTTATTTCTCCAAAAATGGGCATAATGTCTCCACTACCTTTTCCTTATACTTGGTGAAAAATGCAAAAAAATCCTTTACAATCCTCAAGTTCCCCCTTAATAGACAAATAACTAACTTGAAATTTAGTTAATTAGTGTTTTCTTCAAAAAAAATTTGAAAATATACAGTCCCTTTAAAATAAAATGACTTGTCTATTATAATCCACTCCAGTCTTTTCATAAAATAGCTTTACAATATAATAAAATATTTTTAAAATAACTCATTATTGAACTTGAGCCTCGTACAAATCCAATTTGATATTTAGTGTTGAATTTGACAAAATTTCTAAAGCTTGAGTATTTCTTCCATCTTTAGGTTGAGTTTGATCAAAAGTTGATTATGTTGAATTCAACTCCCTTGTCAAGTCAAAATCATGTTTCTAGTATTCAACATCAGGCTGATCCAAATTTGGAGCTAGCTGCAAATTTGATTCCTTTCCTATTATTTTAGCCTCTAAAGACTCAGCTTTCTTTCCTCAATATTGATGCTCCAAGCCATCCATTCGCTGAACCAACAAATTAGACTCCATGGTGGAGACACACATTCAATGTTCCAACCATTACCATCCTCAATTGGAATCATTTGGGTCATGAAGAGAATCTGCCATTGATACAGTTTCTAAAAGCTAACAAGTAAACCCAGTAGCAACTAGCATCCCCACCAAAATACTACTAATGTTCAATGAAAATTTTGAATTATTCCTCTCCAATTTGCTTCATTCTGAACCATATTGTTGCCATATTAGTTGAAGCCTTTCTTGAATGGCCAATCTTTGATCTAATAATCTAACTTGGGGAGTATGAACCAAAGCTTGCAATTTGACAATTGCTTGCACACAATGTAAAGTTCTTGCAGCCTATTTTTAATTAACTATACATGAACCTAGGAACAATGTTTTATTTACCATAGTGATTCCAAGCATCTAGCGATGGGAAGCTCTTTTCCAAAAACTCCATCTTCTCTTAGAAACATTCTCTATGATAATCAATAGATGCTCACATGTTTCCCTAGCGGCAAGATTGCTAGTAAATATGCAACTGTAGTCAAGGAATATTTGGCATGTGCATTTGTCACTTCCTTCCAAGTAACCCAATTCTAGACTTTTTTGTGACACGTTGACAGGTTCTTGGAATGTTTACACAAAGTAAATCTTCATCCATGGAGGTTTTGAGTGCAAGCACATGTTAAAATCCCACCATTAGGCTTTCAAGGATCACATGTTTTTGCAAAGATTACAACACTAGCTCTTGGACTTCCATGATAATGCAAAAGGTTAGCTATGTCATTTCATATGTTGTAGCTAACCAAAATTGCACCTCAATACTAAATCTTTGTCAATGATAATGCAACAGTTGTCTACTTCTTGCAAGACCATGCAATTGAAGTTTGAACTAGACCCAAGGAAAAAAACAAAACTAGAAGTAGACTTTCGATCATCAACATCACTAGCTCAATTTGAGTTGGTGAAGACCATGCAATTGAACTAGAACCAAGGCAAAAAACAAAACCAAAAGTAGACTATCGATATAGAGTAGCATCAACTGTGGGAGTAGTTCAATTGGTAGACAGTACAACACATGACTAAAATAATGTGGAGGCAAGCTTACAATCAGCCACACCAAATCTCTAAAGCAAATCAAGGGCATACTTTTTCTCAAAAATGAAGATCCCCTTAGTAGTTTGGCAAACCTACAAACCCAAGAAGAAATGCATAAGATCGAAAACGATCATATCAAACGGCTCCATCAATGCACAATGGACATTTTGGATTATAGAGGTGGGACTCCCTATGAGAATCAAATCATCCACATATACCACAAGAATCAAAAAAATCATCTCCATGTGTTTGGGTGTAGACTGTAGGATTGGAATGGCACCGTGTGAATTCAAAAGCAAGCAAGAAGCTATCCATCTTTTCATACCAAGCTTGAGGGGCTCATTTGAAACCATACAAACAACGAAGCCTACAAATAAATGAAGAGTCACACACATAACCTAAAGGTTGCTTGATGTAGATCTCCTCATGAAGATTACCATGCAAGAAGGCACTCTTTACATACATCTAAAAAACTAACCATGCCTAGGATGCAACTAGAGAAAGTACAAGACAAATGGAATCCATCTTAGCAACAGGGGAAAAAGTCTCAAAATAGACAATACCCTCAACCTAAGAAAACCTTTAATCACAAGATGTGCCATGTACTTGTCAATAAAACCATTTGCTACATATTTGGTGCAATGCACCCACTTGCACTGATCCAATTGTCTTCCCTTCGGAAGAGGTACAAGATCCCATGAATGATTCTTCATCAAGGAAGAATACTCCTCAACCATAGAATTGTGCCACTTTGGAATACCTACAGCATTTGAAAACTTCTAAGGATCAACTAAAAGCACATAACAAAGACTAACACCTAAAATCTATGAACGAATATGGTGATCTTTGGAATCAAACAGGAGGTTCAAACTCCTCAAGGGTAGTGTGAACCTAATGAGGCAACGATAATACATCAAGAGGAGGTGGATAAAGACCATCATCTGAATTACCCTCAAGAAGTAAAGCATCCTCAAGTGATGAAGAAGGTGGAGTAGGTAGTGATGAAGAAGCAAAAGATAGAGTATCCATTTGTGTTAAGGACTACTTGGACATCTTACCAATAGTAGACCTTTCAACTTTCGAGTAATAGGATCAAACAACCTGCAAGCCTTAACACCCTCACAATAGCCAACCAAAAACAAAGGTTGAGCGTTCTCCATTGCCTTATGTCAACCATGCACAATGAATGCCCAAGCCTCACTACCAAATACTCTAAAGAAGTAAACATCAAACTTAACATGGTTCTCAAACATCATATTTTACACTTGCGAGGAATACAATTATGAATGTAGTTGGCTTAGTTGACTACTTTATCCCAAAGGATTGGAGCCATGGACCTAGATTGAATCATAAAATTAGCCTTCTCCTTTAAGGTTCTCTTCTTTCTCTCAACGACATCATTTTGTTTTGGAGTGAAAGGAATTGTGTGTTAATGTTGGATAACATGCTCACTACAAAAATCCTAAAATGTCTAGTTCACATACTCCCTCCCATTATCTTTGTTTATCCGTCAAAGAGAAAGACCTTGTTGCTTCTTCACAAATGCTTTGAAGGTTCTAAAAGTGTTGAGAACCTCACTCTTGTACTTAACAAAGTACACCCATGTGTATTGTGAGAAGTCGTCAATAAAGGTGAGCACATACTTGGCCCTTGAAAATGGAGTCAAAAATGACATAAGACCACTATGGATTGAAAGGAAGCCAGGTATGCAAAAAAAAGCTTCCTCCACCAATCTAACAGAGGAGAGAATGTGCAAATTTTTACAATTTCAAACCCTTATACAATTACATTAAAAAAGATGCACATAATCTAGTAAAGATTAACAACACGTGTACAAGAAAAACACAAAACAACAGATATACGTGGGAAAACCCTTTCGGGAAAAAACCCACACTCCATACACATAGCCCAAGTTGTATTATTCAACAACAGTAATAGTTACAATACAATTTCATGAGCAATGCTTAGGAGTCTTCACACTACGACAGAATTCTATAGCAATTCCGACAACACAACATCTCTACAATTCTTCAATCTGTCGCTCTCAAAATGCACTAAGGCATCAAGCATTTGTAGCCTCCAACACAAAGAGAAGATGCCAAAAACTTGCCATAAGCAAATCCCATGCCCAAGTGTGAACATGAGTTCATTATGACATGTCATTGTCAAAACACATGATTCTAGGCTTTCTCTAAATCCAAGTGGTTTGCAATTTAATGTTTTCCAAAGTCCCTTAATTGTAGTAGTTGTCTCATTCTTAATTTCTATTTGTGATAGTTGTATGGAGTGAGGAGCTCAATAGTCCTAGTTTCTGCCACGACTAGTAGAAGAACATCAAGAGAAAAAAGATGAAAGGGCACTTAAATCATGTCTTACACCCCTCCAAAATGTATTAAGTACGTAATTGCAACCTGCTAGCAAATTACAATGATCCATTTGTGCAATTTGAGCAATTGACAACCTTAAATCAACTATTTATAACATAGTGATTTTTACAATTTTCAAAAAAAATGCTTACCAAATAGGGAAGTAGAGGTTACAATGAGTTTCTTTGCAATTTTTTGAGCAATTTAAAAAAAAAGCCAAAATTCAACTTTGTATGCAAAAGTTACCGTCACAAAAAATGAATGCATATGTACCTTCAAGCTGAAAAATCAAGCATATAGAGAAAAAATTGGAAAATTCCCCTACATTAAAATGCTCAAAACCAACTTTTTTCAACACCTATAAGAACACAAAAAACACCTTCATGGGAAAAATTTATGCTCTATCAGAAAAATAGCCTCCTTGGGTGAAAAAAGAAACACCTAGCCACTATTGTGATGACTCATGGGCAATACCCCCAAAGTAAGAGGAGCGTGTGCTGAGAAGTAGTGGTCGCCACTGAAGTGAGGTCAAAGTAGTAGTGGTATCCCAATGCAAGCAAAGTGTAGGAAATGGTGGCCCGATAGGTGGAGGTTGGGCAATGGATGTGCTATATGCTAAGCACTTTAGCAAGCAATATGAATAGTGCTTAGGCACTAATTGCTTAGCACTAAGTGTTGAGCGCTTACCACCAAACATAATGCCAAACGGGCATTCAAGTGGGCTAAAAACCCCTACCCACCTAAAAAAAACAATGCAGTTGCTAATAGAGGGTACAAAATCTATAGACCACTGTTATAAAACAAAGATATTATCAAAAATTAAAACCTTAGTTTTTACAAGGATCCTTTGTTTCATACTTCGTCCTTCAAGTGTGCTTGCCTCTAACCATCTACTCCACTTTGAATTAACCACCATTAATTATAAAGTTGAAATATTCCCCTTAATTTTTTCTCAAAATTTAACACACAAACCAGCAACAGGTCACTGATTAGCGTTAGCTCCAAAAGTAAATCAGCATGGAAATAACTCTAACCAAGAATATTCACCAAGATCCCAATGTGGGCGAGGTGATAGCATATGGTCAGAGGATCGTTAGGTATAAACAGAGCTGAAAGTACAATTCATCTGCTTGTGCAGGCATCCACAAGCGGTGGGAATACTCCTGTCGATGATTATTACATTATTAAAAGTGACAAATGACCATTTAAATCCTATTCCATATTCGCGTGGGGGAATACGGTCCACACACAACCACTTATTTAGTGAAACTACAATTAAGAAGATGATTATTTAAACTCAACCCATAATCGTGGGAGTGAACTGACCAATTACAGCAAATAAAATAAATGGTATTGTACTACTATTGACTTCATCGGTCTTGACTACCAAATGAAAAGATATGCTTCAAATCAATCAATGGTTAGGTAACGCCTCTAACTCTTACAATACAATATTGATATAGAAGGACATTATATCATGTGGAAGTCTGATGGGAAATAGAATGTCGGACCAGCAAACTGTACATCAATGAAATGCACATAACTTTATCAATTTACCTCCAAATTGAGTGAAATCAATTGCAATGAACCTCTAGAGGATAGGCGCCCATGTCATGATGTTGAAACAGCTTCAAAAAGCAACCATTAATTTACTTGCACAATTCTCAATGCTCCCAACATGGTATGGCCCTTAGCAAGGGCGATTTTGCAAGAATAAAAATAAATACTTTGAAATAAATTCTGATCTTCTATGGGAAGGGGCGCCCATGTGCTAGGAATGCATATCTTCAATACCCAGAAGCAAATAAAATTCATACTAAAAGCTGTATACAAAAATCACTTTCAGCCATGATAAACCAGCAACATAAAAACTAGAAATATCTCACCAAAACTCCACAATAATGCTCAATATGTACTTCTGGATGAAGCACACTCTCAAGCCACCACCTAGGGAACCATAGTTGCAGGCCCGAAGAATGGAATAAATTTGCTAAGCTTTCCCTTAGCCGGATTCTGGATTCATTCCAGCAGCGTAACTTTGCTCTTCAAAAATATGCATAATCAGCTCTTCAAACAGCAGCAATATATAAACTTCAATTGGCAAATGAAGCAACAAGAACTCTTCGAATTCCAAGAAGTTGAATCACTTCAACTTCCAAAAGGGATGCCACCTTTTTGCATTTTACTTTTTTGAAATAATATAATATTACTCAACCTCTTTTTCACTTTGCAACAATAAAGCATTTAATAAATTATTAAATGCATAATTGACCCCCTTAATGGCCCCTCTTTTAAAACAACATGAAGTTATTACTCCTAGTCGTGGGGTACAACTGAGAAACATGAAATTTGACTAAGTATAAAAACTCAATCCATGGAGATAACCAAAACCAATGCCAATACTGAAATTGATGGATAGCAAGATGACTTGAGTTGAGCTGCTGATGATGCTACTGCCAAATTTAGACTTACTAAAAACTGTGCTATAAATAGTAAGTTCATCAAAACAACGAGATAGCCAAAGGCGAGCATTAACTTGCAAAGTTGAGCTAACGCTGGGCAGATCTTGCCAAAGATGAACATAAAATATAAATAGTAAGTACGCACAACATCCTACGAACACCAAGCGGGCATGTCTGAAAGAGGAAGCCTAATTTCCACCTCCCCGACAGCCTCACAGTTTAGGAAATAGGCTAAATCCTATTGAAGAGTGTAGGGCCAAAATGGGGACATTAAAGTCTATACTTCAAACATCCTCTCTAACAAAATGAAGTAATTGGCATATCTAGTATCCACAGGCTTGAGGAATTCCTTCCTCAAAAAAGTCCTAAACAAAGCAAGTAAAGTGTGATGGTTGCAAATGAGCATCTACATATCTCTAACACCATTGCCTTCACCCAATCTATCTTCTCAACGTCTTTCAATGTGTTGCTCAATGCATGAACACAACATGGATTCTAGAAAATGTGCTTGTAAACACCCTCCATTGCTAACTAACTTACACACACGAGCTGAATCAATCACCACTTGTACAACATTAAAGGTTCCAATTTCTTCTATGGCATCCTTCAAAATCTGAAATTGGAAGTTTGCATCCTTCCTCTTCTCTAAATAATCAATAGCTCTAAGAAAATAAGAGTCAATTGAACATGTGACATTGATATTAATGAATGGTCGATGTTTCATATTAGTCCACCCATCCATGATAATGGAGCAATCATCCCTTATCCATGTTTGTCTCATTTCTTCCATCAACACACTCACCTTAGAATATTTTCTATCAAAAAGAGTGGTACATAGCTTATCCAATTAAATGGACAACAAATGCATCTGATGTAATGTCCCCATTTGGCCATCGCTTTCATTTGTAACTAGCCTATTTAAAGTCCATAGGCTACTCGGTTATATCTAGGGTTCCATTTTGATGGGGTCACCTTGGCTCGTTCCAGTTCTGTGTTTGTGGTGGATTTACCATTTATGTGATTGGCTATTTTTTAGTAGAATCATTTGTGGGTGGCATCGTATCGATTCGACTCAAGTCATCTTTGTCTTCTTCAATTTTAGTTTGGTTTTGGTTATCTAGATGGAAGTAAGTTTATGTAGTCATTTTATATTTCTCGGGTTTGCCCTTGCAGCTTGGAATGATCTTCATGTTGTTTTTTAAAAGGGGGTCGATGAGGTCAATGGTGCATTTAATAATTCATTAAATCTTTATTGATATAAGTAGAAGTTGGACTAAAGAGGTTGATTAATATTTTAGTATTTCAAAAAGTGAAATGCTTAAAGTGGTGTCCCTTTTGGAAGTTGAAGTGATTCAACTTCTTGGAATTTGAAGAGTCTCTTGTTGCTTCATTTGCCAACTGAAGCCTATATATTGATGTTTTATGATGAGCTGATTATGCATATTTTTTGAAGAGCAAAGTTATGCTGCTAGAATGAATCCAGAACCTGGCTAAGGGGAAGCTTAGCAAATTGACTCCATTCTTCGGGCCTGAAACTATGGTTTCCTAGATGGATTGAGGTGTCTTCGTTCCAATTTTTTCTTTGTAATAATAAGTTTGGCGTACACTCTTGGATTTAGCACTTCCAGAATCAGTAGGCTAAAGTGATATAAAACTAAAGTTTCACTCTTGAATCTGCTAGGTTGTTGGCGTTGAGAGGGATGTTGTGCGGACTTACTATTTATAGCAGTGTCTTTATTTTATGAAGTCTATCTTTTGTGATGTCTATCTAAACCAGTTAATCCTTTATAGCAGTTGGTGTTGGGTTTGGCTTTGATGATTTGAAGTTAACACTATTTTTTAGCATTTTGTTTTAGTAAGTTCATTTTTGGCGCCGTCATCAACAGTTCGATTTGGCATTTGTCCAGTTTGCTATTTTTAGCAATTCATCGATTCACTGACTTGGGCATTGTATTTGAACATCTCCTTGGGTGAGGTTTGAGACTTGATCCCAATTTCATGTTTTGAGTTGTACCCCATACAAACTGATAACTGAGACAATTTTAAGAAGGGAACATAAAGGGTCAAGTGAGCATTTATTTATTTAATAAATGCCTTTAATTGATATACCAATATGAAATGCGGATGCCTAAGGGAAGTTGAATGATATTTTATTATTCAAAAAGTAAAAATGAAAAAGGTGGCATCCCTTTTGGAAGTTGAAGTGATTCAACTTCTTGGAATTTGAAGAGTTCTTGTTGCTTCATTTGCCGACTAAAGTTTATATATTGCTGTTGTTTGAAGAGCTGATTATCCAATGTTTATGCTAATGTTATGCTGTCGGAATGACAACTTGTTTTTTACTTCGAGGGATGCTTACCTCCTAGTTCCAATCCAATTTCGTGTTTGAAAGATAACACCTAGTTGGTATTATTACTGCTTCTCAATCAGACTAGCAGATTGTGCTTCAAAATTGGTGAATTTTGGTGAGAACTTCAGTTTTTATGTTGCTGGTGTATACACAGCTGAAGGTGGTTTTCATTTACAGCTTTTGGTATGAATTTATTTTGGTTATGGGTATTTGATCATTGCATTTCTATGATAATGGCAACCATATTTGGAGGTTTTCAGATTTTAATTCCAAGTTTCTGATTTTTCCAAGAGAAATCGCCCCTCTACAGGGCCGTACCATCTCATGAGTGCTTTGGGATTCGTGCAAGAATAATATCTTGAGTTTTGATGCAGTTTTGTAGTTTGAGTTTGGGCGCCATCCTCCTAGAAGGTCTTTGCAAAACATTCCAGCTTATTCGGAGGTATTTAGAAGGAGTTGTGAACATTTTTATGAGTTTGCTGTTTGCTGATAGACATTTCCAGATTGCAGATTTTTATATCAGACTTGTTAGTTTTTGATATAATGCTGGTTTGAGCTTCATTTTTATATCATTATTGTATTGTAAGAGTTAGAGGAAGTGTTACTCTAACCTTTGATGGATTTGGAAGCATATCTTTCTTATTTGCAGCTGTTTAATTCATTGTAAAGCTGATTAGTAGTACTAACAGCTATTTATTTTATTTGCTGCAATTAGTTTAAATTTCATACTCCCACGATTGAGTGGTTGAGTCTAAATAATCATCTTTATTTAATTGTAAGTTCCCCCCACTAAATAAGTGGTTGTGTGGACTGTATTCCCCCCACGTTAATAAGTGGAAGTGAGGATATAAATGGCTGGCTTGCCGCCTTTAATAATGTTATAATCTTACCCACTGAATAAGTGGAGTATCCCCACTGCTTGTGGATGCCTGCATCAGCAGATGAATTGTAATTTCAGTTCAGTTTATTCCTAATGATCCTCTGACCATATGCTATCACCTCGCCCACATTGGGATCTTGGTGAACATTCTTGATTAGAGTTACTTTCCATGCTGATTTGCATTTGGAGCTAACGCTAATCAATGATTGGTTGCGATTTGTGTGTTAAATTTTGGAAAAAAAATTAAAGAATTTCATGCACATTGAGCTTCTTGTTGAAGAATTTGATGTATTTTTCAGTTTTTGAGCTTGCTGGTTCGTTCATGGCTGAAGGTGATTTTCATATGCAGCTCTTTGAATGATTTTTATTTGCACATGGGTATTGGTCCTTTCAGTTTGTATGCTTGAGGCGTCCCTATTTGTGCAAGATCAGAATTTATAATAAAGTGGATGAATTTTAAAGAGAGGTCGACCCTCTCCTAGGGCCATACCATTTCAAGAAGATAGCTTTGAAATTCGTGTCTTCTTTTTCAGTTTTGAGCTTCTTTGGTTTGTTTGATGTATTTTCAGTTTTTGAGCTTGTTGGTTCGTTCATGGCTGAAGGTGATTTTCATATGCAGCTCTTTGAATGATTTTTAATTGCACATGGGTATTGGTTCTTTTAGTTTGTATGCTTGAGGTGTCCCTATTTGTGCAAGATCATAATTTATAATAAAGTGGATGAATTTTAAAGAGAGGTCGATCCTCTCCTAGGACCGTACCATTTCAAGAAGATAGCTTTGAAATTCGTGTCTTCTTTTTGGTGTTTGATTTGGCATTAGAGTTTCATGTGAGCTGGTCGCCATGTTTCTTATGATTAATTGCTTCTAATTTAAGGTGATATGGTGAAGTATTGTGGAGGTTATGAACATTTGGGTGTTGCATAGTTGCGGGTTGAGAAATTACAGGCTGCTGGTTTTATATCAGACTTAGCTCTTTTCTTGATATGCAATACTTCTTGGGCATCTATGCTGCTAATTTCATGTGCATTCCATTTGGAGAAGATACAAGCATTTTGGAAGAAGATTTGAACACTTTAATGATGACCAGCTACTGCTTCATCGAAGTTTGGCGAAGTGTGGTAAGAGATTTGAACATTCTTGATATGTTGCATTTGCGGGTTATGAAAATTCAGTTTGCTGGTTCATTATATCAGATTGAAAAAAGTTCAGATTTTGGCTTGTAATTCTGTATTTGTGAAGATTAGAAGTTGGAAGAATCATCTTTCAAGTATTTGCATTGGCTATGTTATTGTAAGACATGTAAATTGCAGATTTATTTCATTGTAAGGTTGTGAATTAGTAGTACTAATCCAGTCATTATTATTGCATTTACTTGTGAATTATAATGCAAAACATTACCTTGGATGGTTTACATGATTGTGGAGAATAATTTTTAACTCTCATTTACCCATTGAAAAGTGGAGAATTCCCACTCAAAGTGGATGCCAGCCGCAACGGATGAATTAGTTGAATTGTTTGTAGTATTCCCCCACTGTTTAAGTGGTTGGCGGAAATCTTTATGGCTGGTTCACCGCCTAAGTTCTTCAGTTTGTAATAACTTACTCTGCCATATGTTAGCACCTCGCCTTCAAAGGGATCTTGTGTGCACATTCTTGGCGTTGAGTCTTATCATTTACTTTCAGTTGTAAATCAATTTCAGTTGTTGAGTTATTTAGATCCTAGGGATCCTCTGACCATATCTCGCCCCTCTTCCTTCAATGGTTTTAGGGCGCATTCTTTGGTTAGAGTTACCTTTCGCATCATTTTGGTTTTGGAGCTAACCTTACGGGTGCGTGTTGCAATTGTAATTGATATGTAAAATCAAGAAAAATTTTAAGGGGCATATTTCATTTGATCATTTGTTTAAAATATGGAGAACATGCCACATGAAATGGTATGGCATGCACATAAAAGACTTAGCTATAGAAACTCAGACACCTCTCATGATTGTATATTAAATAACCCTACAACACTAGTAGTTCTTTTCTTTCCCTTCATAGAAGTAGAACCCTCTTCCCTTTGAATTCTAGCATCCACAATTCCCATAGGGAATGACACACTAGGCTACACACTCTCCAATGGGATTTCCTTCTTTCTTGTCTGCGCCTCCATGTACAGCTTGGTTACTTCAACCTTTCAACTAAATTTATAGTCTCACAACCTTCCACCCATTGTCCACCTATGCACAAAGATGACATTAAACTCTAGTATAGCTGCCCCTATAGTGTTTGTTGCACAAATGACAGCCATACTCTACCCCCCTTAAAAAAAATTGTCTTTGTCTATTTGTGTTGCAAATTGTAAGAGAGGCCTTTTTGGGGTTAAATGGACTTTTTGCATACTTTTTGAGGGGTTCATAGGGGCATGCAAATTGGTTAGTTGAATTTGCTAACCCTATTACACTCACCCCCAAAAGAACCCCTAGTGGCAGCCATTCTTGTATGACCTCTAGTTATTTGTCGCACTTGAACTTCAATATCTTCACTCTCACTACTCCTACTGCTGCTCATTGTTTCTTTCTGTTAAGAATTTAAAATGCCACCACAAGTGCAAATAAATGGAAAAAAATAAACAAAATACTCTTCCTATGTATTTGGAAATTTAGAAAACCTAAAAAAACTGAAAAGGAAATTGAACAAGCAAATAGTGATGGTAAACCCTCAAATGTAGTGGATCTGATGCCCTATTGCCTTCTTTCCACTATTGTTCTTCTCTTTTCACTACTGCTCCTTCACTTGCTACTCTTCTTCACAAGTTGGAAATGTTAAAATGAGTTTTTTTTTTAATTTTTAGATGTTTTAGAGGTTGTTTTAGGTTTAGGTATAATTTAAAGGGGTGTAAGGGTCGTTGAAGGCCCACCCATCCCTTTTTTAATCAAAATTGTTTTTTTTAAGTGCACTCAAAAAGTGTCAAGGCTATAAGAGACAACTAGCTGTCCCCAAGATGGTTGAGGGACATCTGGATGTCCCCTAGCCATCTCAAGATGGCTAACCACCCCCTACATCCCCAAAGCATTCCCTATTCATTTTTAACCGTCTCTAGACCGTTTCCTATCTTTGCAAAAAAGGGGGACAAGGGGGACATTTCCTACTTGTCCCCAAATCCCCAAAATGTCCCCTATAGGGGAAGTGAGCATTAAGGGCAGAGGACATGTCCCTAGGGCAGGGGGCATGTCCCCAAGGAGCATAGGCATGAGCTATTATTTCGAATGACTAAACTATTTTGTCTCAACTAATATTAGCTTATATGTTTTGAATGAAAAAATGTTTTTGAAGATAAGTAGGAAAGGGTCCTAATCCTGTACGATAGCTAACAACAAAGCAAAACAGCCCAAACAAACAGATTGGCAAAAACAGCCACCAACCAAACAGCAAAAAACCTAAACCAAACCAACACTAGCTAACCATAAAGGATCAGATATAGGCATGCAAGCCAAAAACAAGATTACCATCAAGGCACACAGGCCACTTATCATCACCAAAAACATTGATCAAAACTATACTATCAGGAGGCCGCAAGCCATACAAAGTTATCCAAATAGTCTTTAAAACATAATTATAGGTCATAATAAAACCATTAAAAACAGTAGCCAGACTAACAAAAAACCATAAAACCACATGAGTAGACAGCATCATTTTTTAGAAGCATCAATCAGGTCCCAATTATCCCTAAGCTCAAAGATAAACTCCTTCCATTTAGTGTCCACAACATCAATCCTTTTGGCAGCATCTTTATCATCCATCACTTTTCCTTGCCTCTTGAGTTGTTTCTTGATTTTAGTATGCCCAGAAACAATGCCCATGATAGCACATTTCATGATGCCATCTGTAACCTTCATCAGAGTACTTATAGCACTTTCCATCTCAGCCATCTTAACTTGCAAAGTATTGATTTGGTTTTTCAATTCACCAATAGTATCATTTTTTATATCATCCATTGGGGTAACAAAGAAACCCTTATCAATATCTTCCTGTCCCACCACAACAGCAACCTTTGTATCCTCTCTGCCATCAACGTCCTCTTCCATCATATTTTCCTCAAACTCTATATCTTCCTCATCCCCCTCTTGTTCACTATAGTCTTCACTTTCAATCCCCTCACTTTCAACATCATTCATCACCTCAAACTCCTCAATTAGTGAGAGCGCCACATCCTCCCTGTCAAGGGCAATAGTCTTCCCCTTATCATTATTCCCCTTCTCAAAAGCAGCTTTAGCCAAATGGGCCGACCTACGCCCTCCCTTCTTAGAGGCACATAAACCCCCATCATTCACATCCTTTTGTTCTCTGTCATAATCCTCAGTGATATTAATGACATTTTCATTTTTAGGGTTTTTGTGCACCAACTTTTTGCTTTTAGGAGGTTCTAGCAATAAGGGGGAGTGTTTCCTTTTTCCTGGGGTAGTCTTTAGCAAATCCAATTCCATATTTGTCTCAGCAGACTTACAATTAGGGCTTTTATTTTTAGAGACAGCTTTTTTACTTCCAGAAGCATGGTCCTTAACAAAAGAAGAAGGATTGCAATCAATAGGCTCAATCCTAACAGCAGACTTTTGAGATTTGTGATGGCCACAAGGAGAGTTAGCATTGGAAGAAGGGTAAGCATTATCCAAAGCAAAATTCGCAGGAGGGATTTCACAGCCCAACACATGAGGGTTACCATGCGGGTTGTTTGAAATCACATATTTATACAAAGCCATCATGAGGCCTTGATGTAGGGGAGGGGAAGCTCCTTTTTCAATGCTTTGTTGCAAGGACGAGAAAAGGTAAAAGGGGATATTAATTTTCGCATTATGCCTAATATGATTAAGGATTGGGAAATGATAGGCATGGACAGTCATATAACGACCCTCCAGCATAACATAATGCATGACATGAAGACTTACCATAGCACAAGGCAGAGGGAGGTCGAGTCTTGCATACCCATTCTGGAATCTTCTGAGCTTTTCCCCTTTTTCGAAAAAGCTATCCACAAATCTTTGATATTCGATATTGCTCTTCTTAACAATCTTCATCCCCTCATTCGCCAACCTCGTAGCCTCCACAATTAGCTGAGGGGTACCACAAATTTATGGTGCCAATGGTCACTTTACCACCCTGCCAAGAGTTGATGAATTTAGAGGTCAAGATATCATTGTAACCCTACATAGCCAGGAAGAAGGAAGACAACCTAGGTTTAACAAAAAGGTCACAGAGCTCCACATTCTGCTTCAAGCTTCCACAATTCACCGGCTTCGTTCTCTTCCTTGGAACACCCATGTTTATGAAATACAAGCTACTACTACCCTTCTTCCTCCCAAGAAGCCTTTCCAAACACAGACCGAACACCTTCAAACTGATATAAAGAGCACAATAACTATTGAACGAGAGAAATAAAATGAGGCCTTTCACCACAAAACGCCAATATAACAATTGCCAAATAATAATTAAGCAAAGAACAATCCAGAGAAGTTTTTAGTTATGATTGTCCATAACACCTTCCCTTAAAATTAAATCATAGTTATCAAGCCCCTCCTCAAGAAAATAGCAAGAAAGGACGTGAAACACGCGAGATATGACAGTTATCTCACAATCTAGGCTGGCCTTATTATTTATAGAGCCCTTTCTTATAATGCCATCATTAATGCAAACATGATTAATAATATCAAATTTATTATTCATTATCCGCACAATGCATTCCCCTTTTAAGTTAACTTGATTAAACACCATAAAATCATCCATTCTAAAGTCCCCCTTAATCCACAAATCTCCCATTGTCACTCGACATGATATCAAAAAACAACTCATATCTCTCCTTAATAATTATCTCTTTGATGTGATGTGGCATAGAGAAAAAATTCCCAATACACCCAATTCTGGTACTTTAAGGTCTCGTTGGTAGCTGCGTCAACAGCCCAATTCCTTACCCTATAAGAATGTTGGACTTTAAGCTCCGTAAAATTCTTTTGTTGTCGTCCAACACATCTCTTATTTCCCACAGCACAGCAGCTTTCCCATTCAAATTATCAATAATTAATTTAGAATCACCTTCTATGACAACATTAGTAAAACCAAGATCCTTCATTCTTTTTAACCCTTACCAAATAGCCATGGCTCCGGCAACATTATTGGAACAAAATCCAACATTTTTAGCATAACCCTCAATTGTCTTGCCTTGATGATTTCTTATAACACCCCTTGCTCCAGCTATACCAGAATTCCCCTTCAAACACCCATCAAAAATACATGAAAAAATGTTGTCTATGCATATCAAGCATCTTAATTGTCTTTAAAGAAACAACATGTTGATAAACTTGGATGATAAAGTGTTTGCATATGCAATTAAAATTTGAAGACGTGAACTAAGAATAAAAGCATAAAACTTAAATTTTACTTTCCAAATCAACCTCAAAACTCAAATTAAACGTATTGAAGCAATTTGCTCAAAATTTGATAATGTGTAGATACTCAACGTAGCAGCATAAAATTAATGATTTTTAATTAATGAAAATGACAAAGTGATTTTGCATTAGGATTTGTGGTTATAATGATGAATTATGAGATTTTTGAAAGAGCAAATGGATAGTAGAGCTTTTATCAAAGATCCAGAAAGATAAATTAGTTAACTGAAATTAGAAAAGGAAATTTCTATTTCGAACTTGTGAGAAAATGATAATGAATAATTTAATTCATTAAATGGATAAATCAATCAGGAAGTTACTAATTTGAAGAATGAATTAACAAATGGAGAAGATATGAGAGGGTAATTATGATTTTTTTAATTTATTTAATGGATAATTAACTCATCTTAATTAAATAATAAATAATTATTTAGTTAAATGATTAATAACAAGTGCCACGTTTTAGTGTTTGTAGCTTAGGGAGATATTTTCTCCTAAGTATAAATAAAATAAAATGAAATAAATGATTCTCAAGGCAGGTCGTCCTTGACTTGCAAAGTATATTTTTTATTTTTTATTCCTTAAAAGTAGCCAACCTAAATGAAGAGACACCTTGTTTTGTATATATACAAGGTGAAGTTGATTCATCAAATGATCAATTCATTCATCATTCAATTCACACTCTCAAGGAGAAGTTTGTGTCCTAGCAGCAGATCATAATTTTGTAGCAGCAGTTCAACTTCAAGGAGATTAATATTCGATTGTATCAAGAAGAGATTCTCATCATTCTTTGTGTCAAATTCGCCCTTGAGAAGGGTCTGATTGTAAAGCAGATTTCTACTCTTATTTTGCACTTCTGATATATGAGAGATATATTGTTGCTGGGTTTTTCTCCCTCGAGTAGGAGGGTTTTCCCAGGATAAACTTGTGTTCATTGTTCTTTGTGTTGCATTTTTTCTGCTTATTTCATGTCTAATCCTAAAACTAACATGGTATCAGAGCGGGTTTAAGAAAAATCATGACATGACAGTCAAACTCACTCTAAGCCAAGGAAGAAAGGAGGAGAAAAATCATGGAAATTAAATTCAGAAACAAGACAAAACTGAAAAAAGGTTCTGGTGCAATTTGGTTCCGGAAGGAAACAAAACTAATAGCCACGTTGGAACAAGGATTCATTTGGAGCTGGTCGCTGGAGAATAAATATCGAATAAGTCAGGAATATTTGATCATAGCCGCACTTGGTCAACAGGTATGAAGATGTTTTTGAAAAGTCGTCCTCACTAAACTACCAGGAGCTGCTAGCAGTCAAAGGAGTCGAAATGAGAGCAATCGACTATTACAGTGCATGTCACGTTTTTTTTTTAACTCTAGGAGGAAATACAATTGTATTTTGACAATAAGGGCAAGCTTTAATATTTTATTCCGTCTTCTCATAAGCCAATATTTGGGTCTTTTACATTTGACGGCATTAATAATTTGGGGCGACAAGGAGGATTATAATATTTTCTTTTCTGCCGAGTCAATATTGAAGGTTTGGAAAATTAATATTTCGTGATTGTTCATTGCGACTTATTTGATAGCTGTCAAGTATGAAGAGTATCGGGTAATCTCATATTCAAAAATTAATATAATCACTTGGAGGTGAGTCCAATATAAAATAAGTTAGAATAAGCTGACAGGGTAGGTGTCTCTGATTTAGATAAGCCAAGTTGAATAAATACAAATCATATCGAGTATATTTTTTGGAGTCTTTCTTGGCGACCCTAGCGCACAGACCAGCAAATTCGTCTGGGATAAACAGTGGCAGATTTCACATCGATTGAGTTGGTTGAGGAGTCCTGAGACTATGAAATATTCCGAGCCAAATTTTTTCGATTTTAACAAATTGCAAATTACAATCAATGCACCCGTTAAGGTTAGAGGATAAACCAAAACGTGCAGAAAGCAACTCTAACCAGAATGTACACCAGGATCCCGATGTGGGCAAGGTGTGAGCATTGGTCAGAGGATCTAAAACAAACTGCTTATGCTGTAACTCTAACCAAGAATGGCGCCGATGATGGCGAGCATATGGTCAGAGGGTCTTCTAATCTAAATGCTGAAGGGAACTCGACGTCAAGTATGTGCTACCCAATCCAATACGGAGTGAGGGGCGACCATATGACGGAGTGATTACAATAACAATGCTTGAAAGATAAATGCTGAAAGCTGAAACACTCAACACCCAGAATGTGCTTGCTAACCCAGAATGGGAGAGTAGCTACCATAGGGCGGAGGTAAATTAAATGTAATAGCAAATGAAGACTGTAAAGATGAACATTACAATTTGATAAGCAAGATTATAACTGCTGTCAGTACTACTGCCAGCTTACAAATGTTAGACAATGCCTTGCTATCAATTACAATCAAGAGTAATAGAACTGCAACAATATTAAAGGATTCTTTCAATGAATAAGGAAGATCAACTCAGAAACTGCAATATTACGGCCAACCTGATAATCTGATTTTGACAGTCCGGATCTTCACATGCACGAACAGCAGCCCTGTAACTCACCAATTTACTCACAACACTCTCAAAACTCACTCAAATCTCACAGAATAAGATGCAAAATGACCATATAATGATGGCGACCCAATTAGCACACTGAAACCCCAACAGAAGACCTTAGATTATTTATGCACGAAAAACCAAGCAAGTACAGATGGTACGGCCAGCTAGAAGGGCGATTTTGTTTTAAAAATTAAATGCTGATCTATAAAATTTGAAACTTGAGACAAAGGTTCACCCTACCCAGACAGAGAGATATGAACAATGCCCAGAAGGATATTTTGTGTATTTTTTGACATATGAATGAAAATATGAATCTGCTGTAGCAAATAATGCAAAAACCAGAACTTCTAATATGCAAGCAACAACGCTATATAAGCAAATCCAACTACAAAGTATCAACTCAACAACAATGCAAACCTCACTAAAGAATCACTCATAAGCATACTAAATTCTCCACTAGATGCTATCTCTCAAGCATGAAGTCGAGCCCAGACTAGGAGGCATTCATTCCTCAAAGAAATCCCGCAACCATTTCGGCAGCATAACAATAGCATAGACCAAAGATGAGAAATGAAGCTCAAAGTCCTCCTTTTATAAATTCCTGTTGACTTCACAAAACCCTAAAATCCACTTCAGAGTCAAAACCCTAATCTTTTCTCAAAGGTGGCGTCCTTTTCCATACATCTTTAATTTTGACTTCATTAAATTTCTCACTTAATTAAATGCGTCCTCCTTAAAGCCTAGTTTTGACTTTGATAAATTCAATATAAATTTAATATATTCTCAATGATGGCGCCCCCCTTCAAGTCCACTTTTTAAAATAACATTAAGTTATTTGACTAGGCCAAGGTGATAAAATAACATTTAAAATATAATGTTATTTTTAAGTGAAATGAGCTCATCTCTCCCAAACTGCATTCTGAAGCCCGAAACTGAATACGCCACTTGAGTCAACTGAAGAGGAAAGTCAACTGCCTGAGACCGACCTGTTTACTGCCAAAAATAGAATTTACTAAAAATAGTAAATTCCTGGAAATGCTCAGGAAGCCGAGACGAGCATACCACTGCGAAGCTCTCTGAAAACCCAGAAAGAATCCGCCACTGTATCCACCAACTCTGAGCAAGGACATCCTTAAAAATAGGAAACCCTAATTTTACCTTCCGACTAGCCTACGGGTCTCCGGAATAGGCCAACGGTCATCTGAGAAGATCATGCTCGAGAAGGGGACATTACAGACTAGCAAGACATTTTGGCGCTACATATTGGCATCACATAAGATAAGTCATTTTGAAGAAAAGACAAATTGTAGGGGAAATATATTTTCTAGGCTATCCGATGACCGCTGAGCTAATACCTGGGAGGGGTATTATTTTCTAAGTTAGCTTCAGAAATAGTATATTTGAATGGTCAAATTTAAGAGGCGCTGCATTAATCCAGAAGCTGCGAAATTGGCTGTACAGATCTTTACTGTTGGTCGAATTGCTGTCTATTCTACTCAATAAAGAGAAGTATTTTATGATTATGAATTCTATGTAGTTAATAATAATTCATGCAATTGGGAATAGTGAATCTTGTATGGTTCTAGCATTGGTATTTCTCTTTGGGATAGTTTAATTCTATTATTAATCTCTCTCTAAAATGCTTCCAGGACGGATTGAGGAGCAAAAAGATGATGAGAGATTCCATAAGGAATTCTTGAGGCATCCTGTGAGGAAGTCATGCCGACTACAGAAATGAACAAGCATGGAGTCATAGCTTGCAGCCATGGGACTGAGTTGGTGGCACTTAACTTCACTGGAGACATCTCTTGAAGAGGAAGAACCTATACAGATTGTCATTGCGATCAATTTCTTCAAAGAGGAGGAAATAACATTCAGAGGGAGTCTGAAAAACCAACAGAGGCAACCTTGGACGAGGAGGTCAGGATGTTGATGCAAGTACTTGGAACTTCAGAGGGAGTCGCATCATCTTGAAGATTTGTGTAATGTATATTTCCTGTGACAGAGAAGTATGAGGTGAAAGCCTTGTAGTGTATATTATCCTACAGGAGGAGAAGTATGAGGTGAAAGCCCTTGTAGTATATATTTCTCTATGACAGAGAAGTATGAGGTGAAAGCCCTTGTAGTGTATATTTCTCTGAGACGGAGAAATATGAGGTGCAAGCCCTTTTTCATCTCTGAGACTGAGATGAAACATCATGTTGAGAGACTCCATGATGACATCACATTGAGAGACTCCATGATGAACCCTTTGTACTTGTGTTTTTCCACACATGGGAGTAGCCATGGTGGACGTCATGTTGAGAGACTCCATGACGACATCACGTTGAGAGACTTTGTGATGGGCACTTGTACGTGTGTTTCTTTCCACACATGGGAGTAGCCATGGTGGACGTCATGTTGAGAAACTCCATGACGACATCACGTTGAGAGACTCTGTTATGAACTACTTTCCACAAATGGGTGTAGCCATTGTGGGCGTCATGTTGAGGGACTCCATGACGAGGATATCTAGAAAATACCTCCCTAGCTAAGAGGGAGTGTTAGTGTTTGTAGCTTAGGGAGATATTTTCTCCTAAGTAAAAATAAAATAAAATGAAATAAATGATTCTCAAGGCAGGTCAGCCTTGACTTGCAAAGTATATTTTTTATTTCTTAAAAGTGGCAAACCTAAATGAAGAGACACCTTGTTTTGTATATATACAAAGAGAAGTTGATTCATTAAATGATCAATTCATTCATCATTCAATTCACACTCTCAAGGAGAAGTTTGCGTCCTAGCAACAGTTCATAATTTTGTAGCAGCAATTTGACTTCAAGGAGATTAATATTCGATTGTATCAAGAAGAGATTCTCATCATTCTTTGTGTCAAATTCGCCCTTGAGAAGGGTCTGATTGTAAAGCAGATTTCTGCTCTTATTCTGCACTTTCTGATATATGAGAAATATATTGTTGTTGGGTTTTTCTCCCTCGAGTAGGAGGGTTTTCCCAGGGTAAACTTGTGTTCATTGTTCTTTGTGTTGCATTTTTTCTGCTATTTCATGTCTGATCTTAAAACTAACACCACGTAGTGGCTAGTACTTGCCTTAATAGTATTGTAATTATTATTTTTAGATTTGATAAAAATTAAATATAAGTTTTATTAATGCGAATAAAAATAAATGTAAGTTTTGTTAATTATAGTGTTTTAGTATTGTTAATTAGTTATTTTAATGGCCTAACCTTAACCCTAGCTCATACCCTAACTCTAATTCTATCCCTAACTCTAACCCTAACCTTATCCCTAACTCTAACCCTAACAATATATTTTAAACCATTATCTTAATCCTAGACCTATCTCTAACCCTAACTATGATCATAACACTATCATAACTATAAACCTAATTTTATCACTAACTTTTAAATAAATAACATATTTAATAAATGTTATATTATGAATTATTATATATTAAATAAATTTTATAATAAAATAAATATAATATATACTAAAAATCATTAAAAGTTAGATATTAGATGTTGGCAATGTTTTTTCTCTTATTATTAATATAAAATTGTTATATATTAAAATGATTATTTATTACAAGTTGTTTACTTTTAATTATATATATATATATATATATTATATTATATTAAATTATCAAATTTGATTCATAGTAGACACAAGTGCAACTATATCTCTTCATTCAAATCAATAATTGTTAAATATTAACAAATTGATGATTATAGATGGTATGGTTTTTTCAAAGTCCATGAATGATAGAGTAAACACTTATATATTAAACTATGTATGCTATTTTGAATTGACGTTTCAAACCACATTAAATGATTCATCGTAGGAAGAGGATAATGAAGAATATGATTGTAGAAATGACCTTAAGAAGAGTTAAGTGGTGGCAGAGGGGAGGGAGCGAGGAGATTGGAAAATGAAGTAAAAGTGAAAATATGCAAAAAAATGATGAAGACATAATAGAAGAATGAATAATACCGTAATATGATATAACACAAATAAATGGATCAAAAAAGGTTAAAGTTAAATGTCTCAAATAATGAATAAATAACTCTAATGACCTTACCCTAACTCTAACTCAATGATTCATCATAGGAAGAGGATAATGAAGAATATGATTGTAGAAATGACCTTAAGAAGAGTTAAGTGGTGGGAGAGGGTACGGAGGGAGGAGATTGAAAAATGAAGTAAAAATGAAAATAGGCAAAAAATGATGAAGATATAACAAAAGAATGAATAATATAATAATATGATATAACACAAATAAATGGATCAAAAAAGGTTAAAGGTTAAATGTCTCAAACAAGGAATAAATAAATCTAAGAGAATTATAAAGATGAATTATATAACAAAATGATTGAGGAACAATTACCAAAATTATTAAAAGAAATGAAGGAAGATATAAAGGAAAATATACTAAAACTTAAAACAATAATAATTTAACCAAAGAAAAAAGAAAATAGATGAGATTATATATAAAATATAAATTGGAAAATTAAATAAATGATTCAATTAAAATCAAACAATAGATGGTTAAAATACAATAAACTATAATATATATTAATATAAATAGATAAAATCATAATAATTTATATAATATATATTAATATATATTAATATATATATAAATATAGATTAAAGCCAAAACCTAAAAAATAAAATAACCTATCATATATATTAATATAAATGTATAATATAAATTAATATATTACCTACACAATGTAGATTAACTTATTTATCTACATATTACTAATTGTCTTTAGAAACTCTCAAACCATCTTGGATGGAGCGCAAGTTGCTGGGCGGGAGAAGGAGCGGGGCCCCTAATTTGAAATCCTCAGGCGAAGCGAGCGAGGGAGATGCAGACTCGGAGGAAGATGATGACGATCTTTGGCTCGACATAGGTCTCTATCCTTGTTTCTTGGCTCTGGGCATTTGCAGGAGGCTACAGTGGTTTGTGTGGTCTGCTGCACTATTTTGTGTGTTGGCCTTTCTAGCTGGTGCCCTTGTAGTGGGCGGGTCCCTGGTCCTTGTTGGAGCTATTTGTGCTCTCCTTCTTGGTTTGGACCTGCTATTTTTTGGCAGCCTGGTGGAGTCTTCTCTGGCTCCTCGGTTGGTGTTTGGCGCTTTTTGGTTCCTATTCTCTTGGTCCTTGATGGCTAAGGACTATTCCAAGTTTTTGGTGTGGGGCTTCGGTTGCCTGTTTAGGACGACTCCTATGTTGTTTCTTGTTGATCATTCGGAGCCATTTTGGAAGTTCCTAGTTTGGGCTAGAGGCGAGGTCTACCCTTCACTCTCTGGTGTTTCTCCTCTGTAGCGCTTATGGCTTTCTGTCATGAGCTTGGTGTGCCTCAAAAGGGTTGTGCTTCAAGGTTTATTTACTTGGGAGGTTGTTGGGGATGTGGTGGTTGCCCTCCCTGATGCTACTTTGGTTGTTCTTCGGGTTTGTGTTGGATGTTCCCCTGCCTTGGTGTGGCCTTTTTTGGGTTTCTTCCTGTTGGAGGTGTTATCCTCCTTGTTCTCTCTGATTTGTGGGGAGGCTTTGTTTCCTTTGTCTTTGTGTCTCTTCCAGTGGCTGAGCAGAGTTTTTTTAAGTTCTTTTGTGCCCAGTTCGTGGATTGGGGTGTTCCCCATGATGGTTGAGTCTGTTTCGTTGCTTATGCTTAAGGCTCGGATCTTTTTTCTCTCTGGGATGTTGTTTGAGGAGTGTTTTTTGGGGGTTTCTCAATCTGTTTTTTGTTTTGGCTCCCTGTTGGGCTTTTGGCTTTTGGGATCTCTTAAGTCTCCTTTGAATGGGTTGCTCCTATTGTGTATCTTTTGTGCCCATGTTCTTTTGTGGAATGGTGTGTTTTGGCCTTTCCCTTTGCTTCTCTTGCTGGCCCGTCCTCTCAAGTTGCCGGTGGCTGTCATGTTTTTCCTTGTTGATGGTTTGGTGGCTCTCTTCCTGTTTCTCCAATCCGTGTCTTCTATTGAGGTGAAGACTACTTCAACTATGGTGGAGTCCTCTCTTTTAGAGGTAGAGAGGGGGTCTATGGATTTGTGGAGGTGCTTCCCATGTAGCTAGATTCTACTGTTACAGTACCTGTTGAGGTGATACATGTTCCTATGGAGGTGGAGTTGTTTGTTGTTATAGTGTGGTGATAATGGTGGTAAGGGTTTTCATGGCATCTGCTCCTATAGAGGGGAGCCTACTCCTTTTGAGGTGGAGTATGATTTGGCTATTCATGTTTGGTGGTGCTACAAGAGGTTTTATTCTACTTCTTACCTGATGGAGCTAGGCTGTGATTGTGTGAACAGTGGGTTTAAGGTCCCCATTAAAACCTAGAATGTTTTTGGATGTAAGTGGGTTTCAAGTTCCCTTCTAAACTTGGTTTGGGTTCAAGATCCCTTGTAAAACTTGGCTTTGTTGGGTTTAAGGTTCACGTCAAAACCTTCTTGTTTAGTGCAGATCTGGGTAGTCATAATGTTATTCTTGTGATTTGTTGTTGGTTCGTTGCTGGTTGTCTATGTTGAATCCTTGAGCAGCTTGTTCTTCTTTGTGTGGGTTTTGGGTCCCAGTCAAAACCTATTTGTTAATGGTTTCCGGTCCATTCAAAACCTATGGTTTCGGGTCCATTCAAAACTTGCTTTTCCCTCTTAATCAAAACTTATTTACCTACAAAATATTACCTTCAATAACATATTACCTACAAAATATTACCTTCATTGCAATTTTGTTATTTGAGTAAAGCACTATGCAAACTTTTTTCAAAGTCTTTGTTCCGCCAAGGTATTAGGAATTAAGAGATGCCAAGCCATTTTCTTTTGAAAAGCTCAGTCAGACCTGTATTCTAGAATCCAAACTGATGGATGATGCAATCAGAACAATTATAGGGCATGACTGGCTGGAATTCCATGCAATGTCACTTCCCCATGAAGTCGCCTCCTGCTTTGTTTCCAATTTGATGGAAGTGCTCTGGTGCGATGAAATAATAAAATTTTTAGTTGGTTCTTATATCCTTCCACATGTGTGTCCTCTTTCTTCTTTGCACAATGCTTTGGAAGAATATGATATATTAAATGGTTCTAACCTCGTGGGTGGTGTTTTATGTCGCCAATTTCTTCTCTCTGACCGCTCTTTATCTGCTCTTCTAAGTGCAATCGCACATGGTTTGTTGGATGACTACTCTTATGATTTTATAAGAAGCCTTCACAAGCTCAAACCACGGCCGGGGCATACGATCTCCAACATGCTTTTAGATTTATTTGATGCAATGCAATTCCTGATAAGGCATGCTCTTACGGAACCCCACTCCACTCCATATTTTGCTCCTCCTGCCGACTTGGAATCCTCGGCTGAAAGTGGTGTTTATCTTTGGTCGGGCTCCCGGTTCCATTCTCTTTTTCTCCCTAGTGCACGACCATGGGTTTTTGCTTGTGGCTCTTTCTTCTGCCACCTTCTACACGACTTTCCTTTCTTCGTTGGGTACTCATCGTTCATGTGGTTTCGCATTCTTCAAATATCGACAGGGTCACTTTTTTAAGGTTACTGCAAATGTTTCTCTCATGTTCTCACACTCATTCGTTGTTATCTTCTTGATCAACTGCAAACCCTACACTAGGAGGATTTTGTTCATATGGATTTCCTTTTTTTTAATTGAGGATTCTTTCCTTCGTATTCTGTAACTAATCATGATGGAAGGCTTTTGTAATTCTCTTGGCAGAATTGTGTTCTTCATCTACCTAATTTAGATATGTATCTCCCCGCTTTGTAACTATCTTTATCTTATCAATAAAGGTTTGTGGCTTGCCACTTTTTTTTTTTTTTAAATATTATCTACATTAAAATAGGTTGTATATTATATATAATAAAGACCTAAAATAATATAGGTTATCTTATATACCTATATATTATAGGTTATAATTTTTTTGGAGAACCTATATATATAAATTAATATAAAAATATACATGATGAAAAAAATTATTAATGAAAAGGAGAGTATATAACTAGCATACATATATTAAATATTAATATATATAAAATACACCGAGAGTTATCATTCTCTAATTTTCTTTTTTGATTGATTTATCTTTGTGATCAAATCTTTGATTTCTCTTTGTGATCAAAAATATTATTTATTTATTTGTTTGTTCTTTTAATTTATGCAAATATTTGAATTATTTTTATTATTTATTTATTTATTTGTTCTTTTTGTTTCATCCAATCTCTTTGATTTGATTTTTTTGTTTCATCAAATCTCTTTTATTTGATTTTTTTGTTTCATCAAATCTACTGTAGTTGCACATGATTTCCACCTACCTATCATTTTAAATGCAGCTTCAAAAACTTTACACAGATTTTTGGATGCCACTGTAGACGCCTCTCAATGTAATAATTAAATTATACCATAAAATATTATAAACATAGATAACAAAGATATTAGTCTAATGGAAAGAATAATACAATTTTTATTTTATTTTATTATTTTAATAACGTGAATCCAAATCTCTATAAAATAGTTAATTGATTTTTGTGAGATTTTCTTTAATAAAAAAATAACAATTACATTCTTTAAAAAAGTCAAAATAAGTAACATTTAAGAAAGATTTAATGAAATGACTTTATAAAGCAAAAAATGAAAAATCATTCTTAAAAAAATGTTTACCTTACTTTCCCTACAAATGGGTCAATAACACACATAACTTTTTATTTTTTAACCAATCATATGCACAAGAAATAATTTTTATAATTTATAAAGTTAAATATTTTACAAGTTGACTCTACAAAATTGAATTTTATTTTAATTTTTTTTAAATAATGTTTTTGATTGGTTGAAAACTAAATTATTAATAACTAGTTAACTAAAAAAAGTCAAACTCATTACAATAGTACTATGCCAATGGCAAGTACTAATAATGGATAATTAATGTTATGATTGTGATTAATGAATAATGATAGAATAATAATGATAATAATGCAAATAATTAATACAATAATAAGAAAAATTAATTTAGTGTCTACAATTTGTAGGAGCCCTAGTTGTAAGAAACGGGAATTGACACTCTCTTGCACCATGAAACAGGTTTTGCCTTGTACTTAAGCCATTTGTCATTGAGTGAATTGAAAATTTCTAAACATTTTTTCCAAAAAATCTTTTATTTCTTATCATGGACTGTGGAAGTATAAAATCTCTAATTCTAAATGTTTCTCGATCTTCCAAGATTTTTTGAGTATATGCTAGTTGCGAATTGACTCATTCCTTAGCTTCCTATACCATTGTCAAATCCGTCTATTGACTTTAATATGTAAATTGTCTGCTGAATTTATTGATGTTAGAGTTATGCATGGTTGGTCAATCTCTAAAAGGATATGTCAATCTCATTTAATATAGATGTTTATTGTAAATACGCTTCTTACACTAAAACCTCCCCAAATCTGTTTCCCATCAAATTACTGTTGCTATCACAATTTCCATTTCTCATTTTTTTCGTAATAGGTAGGAGATGTATGAGTCAATATCTGAGCGATCACTATTATTTTACAAAGCCAATGAAAATGAACTCTCTAACAATCTGACTATTATCAACTTTGAAATTTAATATCATAGATAAATGTCTGAGATTATTTTCAGGCGTTCACATTTTGTAAAACTCATCTAGAAACATCTATGTACTGAAATCTTTGATTTGAAATTTGATAAAATACTATACTATGCTTAAAAAACAGTAAAATACTAAATCTTACTAGAAAATCTTGTAAACTATTTCTAAAGTCAAATTCGCTAGCTTTTTCCTAGACTTGTGCAATTAAATGTTAACGTGTTAATCTTCTGGGTTAACAGATATGTAATATATTTTTCAGTTTTGATAGTTATGGCAGTTAAACTGTTCTTCTGCCTATCAAATAAACATGCAAGCATTTCTTCAGCATGTAATTTCATTAGGCCTCTGCCATACTTCTAAGCCAAGGAAGTAATGCATGTAACTAAGATCCTTCATCTCAAATTTAGAAGCCAACTCCTTCTTGCATTTGATAATGAGGTGTTCTTCTCCAGTAAGAAATAGATCATCAACATAGAGAACCCAAAATCAATGCTTTGCCATCAGTTGGTTCCAGAGGCTCAACTAGACCAACATCTTCTTCAGGTTCAGTAGGCTCCCTCTGAATCTACAAGTACTTGCATCAACCTTCTGACCTCTTCGTCGAAGATTGCCTGCAACGCTTACCTTAGAGAATGTTTTCCAACGCACACCTCTGATACTATAGAGAGTTCAGGATTGTCCTCCTCGACCTCATCTCAGATCACTCTATTCTGAATAGGTTTGTGGAGCTATCAATGACAAATTCAGATTGATTGTCTTGTACAATTCTGATCTCAGCAACTGAAGAGGTCTTCCAAGGACTTTAGCATCGGCCTGCAATATTGCAACCTACACTTCATCTCAGTGAGTCACAAAACTCCCTCTTGATCCTTGCCTCAGAGATTGCAAAGAAATCCTCTGGAAGTGAAATCCCTCTGTTGAGAGAATCTCAATTCTTTTCTCAGACATGCTCTCAACTCGGATTTTAACTTCCTCTTCGAAGTAATGACAACTTGAATAGGTTCTTTCTCTTCAAAAGATGTCTCCAGCCACCATCTCAGTCCCATGGTTACAAGTTGTGACTCCATGCTTGATCATTTCTTTGGTCGGCATGACTTCCTCACAAGATGCCTGAAGCTCTTCCTCCTTGTGCAATCTCTCATTACCTTCTTGCTCCTCAATCCGTCCTGGAAGCGTTTTAGAGAGAGATTACTAACAGTTTATAACTATCCAAAGAAATACCAAGACTAGAATCATACTATCCCAAGTTATAGCATGAATACATAAGAATTCATGAACAATATTTTAAAAAGAAACATGAAATGCTTATCTCTTAATAGTTTATATATAAGAATCAACCTATAAGTGAAATATGTAGCAAATATAAAAAAATTAGAATAAAGGGATAAAGAAACTTATCTTTATTGAATTATGATATATCTTTCTTCCATCTTTTACTCCTCTCGAAAAATGCTAATCTCAGCACAACAAGAGACAATCTGCTCAACTCAGATTTCTCAGATACATAGAATTAGGCCCCTCAAAGCATCATCACAGTCCATGCACATAGAGAATGGTATCGATGTGACCATCCAATCACAACGAAATTGCAGTTCTCTTTTCATTTCTGAGTCACACTCAGAAAATTTTTTTACAACTAGCATGAACATCTCACAATGAATGAAAGGTGTCTCCAAAGGGTCTCATCCCAGAGATCACTATTCAAGAGAACGCATGAACTTTACTACACACACACAATTAAATAAATGACATCAAATCTGCACAACTCAGTAGACTGAATTTTACCCCAAATTTCAAAAGTATGAACAAAAGAATACTTATATCCTTGAAGTCAGAATCTCCTTAAGTGTTGCACTTAAATGTTGAATGAAACAGCATCATCCTCAACTGATTGCCACATTACCACCAACAGGCAACTGTACATAAAATTCCATGATACCACGGCTATGAGTTCTTGAAACAACTTATTATTTAAGAACAAATAAGGCATATCAGGTACTCCATTATGATCTACCTCCAAAAGGTTCTTCATCACATAAGATTCAAATGAACACAGTCAAATCTGTATTTGTATGAAACAAACATCTACAACTCCAGAATATTTCTACAAACTTAGATATATAGAGTTTCTTGTGTTTCTTTCTTTCTGAAACAAGATTCCTGGTTGCTTTCAAGCACCCTACAATCCATCCTTCGCTCCCAACAGAAAGGTAGACTTCTTGTTTCTTTGAAATCCTTCTTCCCTCTGAATGAACTACCTTTTCATCACATAGCAGACCTTATACGGGTTGAATGTCTCTCAGGAATTATATCTTCACTGCTGCACTGGTGATGTGTAAATGATGACCTGATAACATGCTTCGGTCATAATGATAATGACGGCCTTGCACATTTCCCAATTGCTAGCGATGACACTTCGGGTGGCAGATGAAGGAGCAGCGAAGGAGAGTCTCCCGTGAACTAGCGGTGGCTCCTCATGGATGATTTTATCAACAATTGTCCGCTTGGAGTTAATGTCAAGTCTGCCCTATGCAGTGACTGATGAATCGTGAATGTGGCTAGATCCTGGGCCACACCAAGTAGTTACTCTCAATCGAAGATTAGAGAGGAACAAGTAACGAAAAATTTCGGGCCAACAACTTAACACTGGATCCTTGAGCTGAATGAACATCCTTGATTCCTCTGCCCTTGCAGTGGCGTCGGATGACTGAGAAACAAATAGAAGGAGCGGCAAATACACTTCAAACTGGATCACTTTTAGCACCGACGGAATCTTAAGTATGTTTTTTTTTTTCTTTTGTGATCTCCTTCAGATAATCAATTCCTTCAAGTGACTCACACGAACTGTGCACTCTTGTGTAATGACTTTCTTTTGACTTCTATGCAGGATGAGATTTCTCTGCTTACTCCGATCTGATCAGGTCTTGAATTAAATCTGCTCTGATACCATGTTAGTTTTTATGAACAGATGTAAATAAGCAGATTTTTAATTCAAATTCTAACACATAGACACAGCATATACCCTAGGAAAACCTTCCTCTTGAGGGAGAAAAACCCAGCAACAATATATTGCTTATATATTGAATGATAAACAAAAATCTCCTTTACAATGAGGCCAATAATAAGGCCAAGTAATGACACCACAATCTGATGCTAACACAGAAATAATATAATGCCAGATGACACACTCATCGATCTGCTCTTTGATGACTTCTTCTTACACCAACTCGCATATATGAATATCGAATGAACAAGTGAAGTGAATACATAAGGATCGAACAGCATCTTCTATATATACTATTCGATTGGAGAAGTCTCCAAAGGATGTGACTCTTCAAGTATAATGTCGGCCTCTATGAAATGAAATGTCTCTTCAATTCAATCATTGATTAGGAAGTATAAATGTAATCAAATCTTCTATCAAATTGAGAGACTAAGGGTTCTAAAGAGATTCTAATTGTAAGAATTCTACTAAAATTCTAAGTCAGATTTTCGATTTCCAGATTTTATTTATACTGAATGTGCTGATTGCAGAACATTAATAATTTCGATGTTTGCATATCAAGAGTGGAATCACCTTTTGTATGTAAGGAGACCCGCCTCCAAGGGATGCGTCTCTTGAGAGGACGTGTCTCCACACGTGGAGACACGTCCGCTCAAGGGACGTGTCCCTTTGGGCGCGCGGGTTTCTCTTACAACCGATAATCATTCGGTTAAACAAACTTAGCATATATATACACCCTCACACATGGCGGATATATTATATGAATTCCGAATTTTATCCAATGCGAATTTTGAACATCATTTATTTAAATTTGATTTTATACATGCTTTATAAAATTCAATTTTTACTTATTTCTAGAAATATTAAACATGAAGAGCAATTGATCTTATATAAACGATGATGATGCTTATAGCAATCATCGTTTATATCTGACCTAAGCTACCATTCATCACAGGAAGGGTCGGCCTCAATGATCAATCATGAAATAACAAATAAATAAAATATTATTTAATAAGTGACATGCCTCTTCAAAAATCGCCTTGACAAATTAAATAGCCGATAGGCTATGTATTTAATTTGTTCTTCATGAAACGAATTGGGTTGGAAGTAGAAGCCCGACGCTGTTGTCCATGTAACATCAATAGATTTTGTGTCTAAGCTTATGGCACAAAAATGCCACCAACCAAAGTCATAAAAACAGAAACCCATTGTGAGAGTTTGGGAAACTCATAAAACAAATAGGGGAAAATGTGGTCTTGGTTACAAAGGTTTTGTTGGCTCTAATGTCCTAGAATATTTTAAACATATAAAATTTGTATTAGGGGGACTTATGAATACATGTCATGTTGAGTCAACATTTGTTGATGATTCTTGTGAAGTTCAAAAATCTAAGCAACCAAAAGCAATATGCACTAAGTCCAATAATGTCAAAATTTGTTCGCATTGTGGACGTCAAAGTCATCTTTCTAGTACTTTGTAATGTCCCCATTTTTACACCATACTGTTTTGTGAGCGTGGCCAATTTTTGAGGTTTTTTGAAGGTTTTCAGGTGAGTTGGGAGAGTTCCAACATTCTTGAGAGCTCAATTTAGGGTTTTCTTGGCATCCAATGGTGGTGTAGAGTTCAGTTGGCTTTCAAATTTGCACTAACACTCTTCGTAGCATTTTGGTCCTTCTAGGTTGTTCTTCACAGTTCTTGGAGAACATACTATTTTTAGTAAGTGCCCGTTTGGCACCCGGCATCATTCTTCAACATTAGCTTCTTCTTGACATGATCAATTTCGGTTTTCAGTGCCTTGGTGGTGCTTTCCACAAAATGGTTTGGATTATTTAAATTATTACATTAAAATTATAAAGTTAACGTTATAATATTTACTTTAGTGTTATAATTTAATAAAGTTATGTTATGTCCCCTCAAGTGGATGCCTAGGGGAAAAAGGGGACTTAGACATAAAGTTATTTTAAAAAAAAAAAAAAAGTTTTTTTAAGAAAAAAGAAAAAAATTTTTTCAAAAAAAAGCAACAAAAAAGCAAAAAAAGTTTTTTTTTTAAACAAGCGGCAAAAAAGCTATAAAAGGAGGTTTGGGGCTCTCATTTGTATTATTCAAGTTTGCACACATAACAGGATGCTACTAGAGTGAACAAAAAAGTTCTTCCAAGGTTGATTGAAGACAAAAACCCTCATCAAATCACTAGTTTTGGTGTTCAAAGATCCTTTCTAGCTGGTAGAGTGATTTCACACAAGAATCACATTGGTATTTACAGAGTTTCGGATTTCAGGGTTTCAAAAAAGAAGATTCTTTTAAAAGTGTTTTGATTGCAGGTTTTTGGGGTTTTGGATTTGAAGTGTTTTGTTGTGACAGATTCTCCAAGGTTTAGTGAATACTTCATGAAAAATTTTGCAGCAATGATAGTGGGTTTTTGAGGGTGATTTGGAAACTCTTATTGTTGGGTTGTACTTTGTATGAGTGGGTCGTACTATTGTTGTCATTTGCTAACCATGCCCCTTCAAGTGACCTTAGACTGTTGAGAAATGACTCATACTGCTGTTATAGACCTGCACATGCCTTTATGAGAAGTTTGGGTGTGTTGGTTGTAATGTCCCTTCTGCAAAAATCAGATAAAAATAATATGTTATTATTTTGGGTTTGGGCGCCCAAAAAGGAGGGAAAAATATTTAAATATTTGTGCCAAAATATTCTTTATATATACATGGGCTTGGTCAGCCCTTTTAGAGTGATAGAGGTGTTAAAAAAATAAAATAAATTAAATTAAAAGCAAGTATTTTTGGGGCACCCAAATGAAGGAGGGAAAAGAAGTTTAAAATAATTTTTTAATGCTTTTTTTGAAATAGGTTGGCCAAGTTGGAAGTCATAAAGGAGTTGTATATTTATGCAAGGTGTGTTTAAGGCATTATTCATCATTCAGAATTTTATATCTGCTTTCTGCTCTACTTATTGGCTAATTCTCTAGGACCGAAAACCCGAATCAAGAGGAAGTGTTGATGCGTGTTTTATGACACAACAAACATTTTAGAACAAAGTGTCACAGAGCTCTATTCTCTCTTGAAAAACTACCTCCTATGCTAAGATTGCAAGTAAGGTCATAGGGTAATTCCAATGTTTAAGATGAATGCGGATAGGCTCTGTGGTATGGATGTGATTTGCTGTGGGCACAATTAAGATTTTGCAAGTTATTCGGAAAAGCGGAGACATAAATGCAGTATCATTTTGGGTTTTTCTGATTTTATAAAAAAGGGTGAAAAAGATTAAGGGTTTTAGAGATCCTATGCTATTCCTAAGAAATCAAGAGAAGACGAGGATTAAATGAAACCAACTAAACAATACTCTGCTTCGCCACGTTAAACGACAACTACACAGAGCAAGTGCAATCTTCTGGGAATGTGCTTGTGATTTTCACGTAATGAATAATTACCATCAAATCGAACAATAATTATCCAAACAGAAGTTAAGCATCCACGATAAAGCTCAGTCTAACTTTGCACATTGAGTGAAAATCATCCACTCAAAGAAAGTATGAGCTCGGTTTCACTAATCTCCGTTATCAATCTATCATTCTTCTAACATACATTCTAATTCAAATTTACTAAGCGAGAAAGAAAATATGCGACCATGCAACCATTCGACAATCAAGTATTCAAGGCACCTCATGCATTTGAACTTTATTATCAAAGTAGTGTTTTCACAACAATCTCATAAAAAACTCTCTCTTTATTTTCTACAATCTAATTCTCTTGAATCTGCTCTAACTTCTTAATCTCCTCTATATCTTCTAATCTTCTAATCTATCATCTATTCTAATGAAATGAGAGAGAATGGGAGGGGGTTTATATAGTATTTCAGAATTACAATGAACGGCAGAGATTGATTCAGGATCAAAGGCCCAAATTAAACAAAACTAAACCCTAATTAGGGTTTCTAAAACCTCAACCAGTTAACTAGAGAGAACTCTAGACATCTGGAGTGGCATCCTTATCCACTTGTGCGGCCTTGCATTCGGCGAATCTGGACACGATCAAGCCGACCTCTTCCATGGCAATGTCGGGCAGCACGTTGACATTGTACTCCAGCAAATCCAAGCTCTCAGCACACTCTGCAAAAATAGTCGCCCATGCTGGTTCCTGCAGCAAGAAGGAATTTCTGACGGCCATGAAGTTGAATACTTTGGTGAAGTTTTCTTTCATGATTGGCCCGGTGGTGGAGAAAATTTTCTATACTTGTTCTTTTAAATTCTTTGGCCGCAAGTGTTTCCTTCGGACAGCATCCTTGTCGAGCATATCTGCAGCCATTTCATAAATTTTACTCTGAATTTCCTTTGATGGTTCTTCAACTCTGGCACCATCCTGCTTCACTTTTTCGAGGACTCCTCTTCTTGAGATCAGAGCATAATACCATCCATTAAAATCATATGCTGCTCCAACTTCAATAACCTTGTCCTCAATCAACCTTTGCTTCGAGATGCTCTTCAATTCCCGAATACATGGGATGATCCTGCTTTGAATATCTTCGAGACTACTCCATGATTCCGCCAGGTCTGCAACTCGTGATAGCATAAAGGAAGCCTGCTCATTTACTTGCGCCAACTTTTCCGCAAACGCCAACGCCTCTTCTTTCCTTCCAGCCATCCAGTCCTTAGCCTCTCTCGCCGTAGTCAGCTCTTCTTCAAAATTTGCACCTGGTTCTTGTGAAGAATTTGGAGGTGGAAGCGCTGCTTGGTCACCTTCATTTAGGGGCTTGGTCAAGTGCTGGATGTAATCTTTTAGGCGCTGAATTTCTTTTTTATATTCTTTTTTCTTGGCAACTTCTTTTTCCAACCTGGACTTGATGGTGGCCACGGAATTGTCCAAGTCCTCGACCTCTTGCCCTTTTGTAGTCGGACCCATGCCGATGGTCGTGATAGCATATTCATCAGGAGCAATTTCATCTTGGAACTTGTCGGCTGTAGGTATTGCAACTTGCACTGTACGATTGCCAGCCTCATCTCTCTGGATGGTAGAGAATTTCTTGGCCTTCTTCCTTGGGGCAACTTGCTCTAATCTCGCCAGAAAATCTGTGTCATTGTCCTCCTCAGGAACCTCTACTGGCGCCTTTCTTTTCAATCTTTCTTTCAGCCACTCTGGGATTGTTGGCTGCTCAATTCCGTCCTCCTGTTGATCTTGGACGTCTTGTATATCTTGTACTTCCTGCTCTTCCTGAATCTCCGACATACTTTGAACTTCTTGGACCAATTGCATACCCTGAATTTCTTGGACGGATGGGTCATCTTGGATTCCTTTGAGGGCGGAAATCATTCCTTCCTCGAATTCTCCATCCATAATATCTGTATCATTATCTGATTCTAGGATTTCTGTGCTTGCTGGAGAAGGTTGATCATCATCTTCTACTTGTATTGGCTCCACATTTTCGACTGGAGAAGGGATCCTAGCATTTTCGAAAGACTCTTTATCCATGGCGAGTATTTCTTCTATATTTCTGGAAGTGGCCGACTGAAGAGGTTTAGACTTGTGCTTCTTTCGAGAAGGCCCTTCATCTACCATTTTATCCTTGTCTTGTCTTGCAGATTTATCAACTTCCTTCCTCTTTCTCGAGTTGGCGGCATCTGTTGGTCCATCTCCACGAGATGCACCGGCGTTTGAAGAACAGACTCTGTATCGCCCATCAATTCATAGGTGAATTGCACATTTCTCTGTCTTAAAATTTCTACCTGCCGATCTATCCACCACTGAGAATACTTGAAAACAGGTCGCATGAAAGTTGCTAGGTCACCCATCTCAGGTTCAAACCATCTTATAGGGGGAAGTGGCTCATTCTCATTGAAGCCCGGCTGCACGTATATTCCATCATCCTAAGTTGATCAGGTATTTTGAAGAGCTTTGTTGCCCTTATCATGCTTAATGGCAATCTTGACCACAACCTCCTTCTTACGTCATATTCATCGGCTGCGTTAGCCCAGAAGTCCTCTAAGTCAACCCAATGCTTGTACCTCTCTCCGTCCACAGTTCTGATGTGATGGAGTGGATCAAAGTTGTTCCTGGATTTGTATGATATGAATGGATATTGTTGAATTTCCAGTCGAAGCAGCCTCTGCTGCTTGTGCCGTCGGACATGACTCCTCCATATTGCCGATGAAAAAAGGAAAGGTGACAGCCGCTTTCTGCTTTGGCCTTTGAATATTCTGATACGCCTCTAATTGCCTAGCACTTCCAGCAATACCATCTTGTTGGTCGGATAGATGGGCAGTCTGTAAGGATTTCCTGAGAATCCTTGGATTCTGATGTAAGTGAATTTAGGATACTGAATGAACCAGAATCCATACCGACTGATTAGGCTCTTGGCCTCATGTGAGAGTCTTTGGTGAGTTCCGCCTTGGAGAAGCCGGGTGATGTACATCAAAAAGGCGTCATGAGCTCGTCGGAAATGAGACTTCTCTTTCAGTTGCAGCTGAGGATAACAATCGTAGGCTTTGAATTGCCCCTCGCCGTTGCCGACCACGCCTTTGCAGATCAAGCCAGAATACTTATAATATCTTGCAAGTGAATATACGATGTATGAGCTCATGTGAAAAGTTTTGGTCTCCTCAAAGTTGACTAACTGCTCGTGCAGGCTATCACTAATCATTCTGGACCAATTGAACATCTTGACTCCAGTGATTATTTCATCAATAAAATAGTACATCCAGTTTTCGAAAGGTGCACCATGGGAATTGCCTACAATTCTGTTTAGTAGCAAAACGATGTCACCATATTCCTCTTTGAAATGAGTTCTGATCAATTTCTTTGGCATCTTGCCTGCAGTAGGCTTGGGCTTTAGTAACCAATTCTTGTTTATGTTGGACGCACAGAGATCCTGCTGGCTCTGATAAAGCTTGAGTGCATCTTCCTTGGTGCGGTAGGATGTTCGATTGTACACTGGAATTCCAAAGGTTTCTTGGATTGCTGGCTCGGACAAGTAGGCAAGGACTCTTCCGTCAGGAGCTTCTATCTGCCTGTCTCGTGCATTGTAGTGTAGTGCGCATTCTACCATAAGCTCCGGACATTCTTTTGCTGGTGGAAATCCAGCTGCGTGGACGATTCCATTGCGCATCATCCTCATGGCAATTGGTGTAGGCAGACGTCCATCAGTCCCGTACATTCTTTTCCTGAAGTCCTCGAGGTCAACGTGGCCAAGATCGGTGTCCACAACATGCTCCCACTTGGACTTGATTTTCGACTGTGGTTGCACACCCTTGCTGGCAAACTTCATCTTCACCGTTTCGAAAATAGATCTGCAAGAAAAAGTAGAGAGAATAATCAGAATTCGAAACTTAAATCAGTTTGAAAGATATTCCAGCTAGTTATCAATTTAGACTTCGTGAAAAATCAAGCTGGAAAGAAAATAAACGATGAAGTTTCATGCCAAAGTGAAGTGGACAAAGTAAATCTGCCTGTGACTTCTGGAGAAGTGATCACAATCACAATGCAAGCTGGTAAAAATTTATTTCCTTCACTTTGCTGCAGATTTTCTCAACTCTTTTGCCTTAGACAAGTTTCTTCTCACAACTCTTCTTCTCAAAATCGAATGATTGTGCAAATGAGAAGTGAAATCAATTATAGAGGTGAGAAAATCGATCCTTTTAGCAAATTTGCATTGTTTCCTTCAGATTGAGTTTAAACTCAGCTTTTACTTTGCTTCCGAGTGGCAAGTTTTATCCTCAACGATTGTGTCCGGGAAAGTTTCCAATTTTATCGCCAGTTCAAAAAAGCTCTTTTGTTCTTTTTTCCAATTTCGAAATTTTTAAGTTTATCCTTTTGGAGTGTTGGAAAATGAATAATTAAAATAATTAAAATAATTATTCCATGTGTCATTTCCAACCCGTTCGTTTTATGGCGAATTATTTTATCCTTTTCAAAAAAAATTCTTCCCAATGCCTTAGGCGAATTTTCATTTTCTCCAAATTTCTTGCCATAATTTCTATCGTCCAATTTATTTGGCCATGAATTTCTTTCTTTTTCCAAAATTTATCTAGCCACGTCCAACTTTATTTGGCCATAAATTTGCTTCGTCCAATTTTACTTTGCCATTACCCCCTTTCGTTGGCCATAAATTCTTGCCATCCTAAGTTATTTGGCCATGATTTTTTAATCGTCCAAAGTTATTTGGCCAAAATTTATTTCATCTTCCTAAATTATCTGGCAAAATTTTCTCCAAACACTTTGGTATTTGGACTTAGGCGAATTTTCAAGCATATTTTAACATTTTCCAAAGCCCATACTTAGGCAAAATTTTTAATTTTCACACTCTTCTGCATGGCGGACTTCATCCATCTTCCGACCATTTAACTTTTCTTTGGCTATGCCTTGAACAAATTCTCTCTTTTCCATGGAAACTTTGTCTCCTCTCTTGCCAATGTCTTTTTTTTAACTCAAAGGCCCGGACTTTGCATGTTTCATTTGCCATCTGATTAGGCCGGACTTTGTAACCTTTGATGCCGCTGACTTTGGCTAAAGGCGGACTTCCTTCAATTATTAGCCATTTCCCACTTTGCTAGGCCCGGACTTTACCTCTTTCATTGCCACACAAGGCCGGACTTTGCTCATTTGCATGCCATCAACATATGGACATAGGCGGACTTCCTTACTTGGATAGCCATCTCAACATTTTATCAGGCCCGGACTTGCTTTGTCTCGGCCACTTCACATTCCTCAAGAGCGGACTTTACTAGTATCTTGGCCATTTACCATTTGACTACTTAGCGGACTTGGTGTTTGGATGCCATTCGGTCTTGACCAGAGGCGGACCTTAGCCTTGCTGGATAGCCATGCGGTGGACTAAAACTAACTTTAGCCACTTACAGTGCCATTAGATGAACTTTGATCTGTGGCTTGCCATTGATAGGGCGGACTTGACTCCATGTTTGGCCATTCTCCATTTTGTCTATGGCGGACTTGCCCTTCATTATTGCCATTGCTATTGTCTGGCTGAAGATTTCTGATGTTAATTCCTCCATTCTCCAAGCTGAGTAAACTCCATACTTAGGCGAATTTCTCACAGACTTCAGTCTTCTCCATGAATTCTCAGCCATGAATGTTCAGATTTCCAGATTCTTTCCATGGATTTCTCAGATTTTTCATGAATTTCTCAGATTTTTCATTATTTCCAGTGATCTCTAGACTGATTTTTTCAGATTTTCCACCATTTTTCTGTGATTTTTGAAAGATTTTTCCAGATTTTTAACTTTTTCAGTGATTTTCCAGAATTTCACCATGATTTCAAAAAAATTTCAAATCCATTTTCTGAGAGTTTCGTCAATCTTTTCGAACTTCTGAGTGGATTTTTGAAACTCGTGACCTTTCCAAATATAGAAACTTTCTAAAAATAGAAATTTTCCAAAAATAGCAACTTTCCAAAAATAGACCCTAAAAAATAGGGATCTGAATTGCCCAAAGGGTGCCAAAAGTAGGTCCTAAAAATGGGGCGGAGTGAAAAACCCTAAAACTTGGAGGTGTGGAATTGACGAGAAATGTGGTCGATCTTGTCTCAGACCTTCTAAGTGATGTAGCGTTTATCTGATTGATCGAGGCCAAAACTCATTTGCTTAACTTCGGGTGACCATTTGCTTAACTCGGATGAACTTTATTAGCTTGTGTGAAACGACTAAACAATGGTTGAAATTCATGTTTCATGTAGGGGATTGTTTTTTCTCTAAAATAATATATCGAATCCTCCAATTTTAGTGGGCGGCTCACTACTCTAACGGGTTTATTTCTAACAAAGATAAATATATGCTTAGACGTTTCTATGGAGACGGATTATTTAATGCCTTCTTCATTATTGAGGCGGTTGTCTGTGGTAGGAGTTTCGGTTTTTTTTAAGACGTCTTTATTAAGGATGATTTATTTTGGGCGACTATTTTAAAATCGCATTCAAGTGAAATCGTGGAAATTTGGAGGCAGCTTGAATATTCTTCAATGTTTACTTCATCGACAGCTATAGGGGAAATGAAAATCCTGAGTAAAATAATGAAGATGGTAATTGAAAACAGAGAATGCTTTGAGTATGGTCTTTTGACACCATTCAGAGCGACTACGAAATTAAGATATCTTCTATACTTGGAGTATTGACGTCTCCTCGCTCTAACAATTTTTTAAACAAATAAAGACGTTTCTATGTAATGAAGGCGGCTAAATTATTCCATGCTTAAAGTGGCATTGTCAGAAGAAATAAACGGTGTCCTCTTTGGCATTTAATTTTTGAATGGAAATCGTCTTTGATATTGTTTGTTCTTCCTATTGGTAAAGAGTGGTATGAGAGCTATATGAGATAGGGCTACGTGAAAACCAGAGGTGTTATCTTTTTATTAAAAATTTCGGGTAAATAAAAATTTGATGAATCAGCATGATGTGAGTATGCGGATACATATGCAGTAAAAATGAAAATAGATAGCCAAGCCGTTTTTCTGGAGTCGAAGTTATATTTGCCTTAAAAGGAATATCTATGTATCATCCTTTTAGCGTGTTGGTGGTTGTTTGATTAAAGGTGTTGGAGCGGCTAGATAATTTTATTGCATTTCTTATTGAGAGGAGTTGGGAATGATGTGTGCAATGGCTTCAGAATTTGGTGATGATTATTAATTCCATTGAACAAAATTGATATAAACTTTGTGCTGACTGGTTATGGGAGATACAATACAGAGAGTTCAGTGTGTGGTTAAAAAGGGGGAAAACATCCTTTAGCGCACTTCTCTTATTATTGGCGTTGGATTGTTTATGGTTTTTGGACGCCTTTAGAATTTCATGAGAAGTCGAATATGTATAAGCCTAATGAAGTTTTCATGAAAAGCCCTTTTTGTTTATGAAGCAGCTAAGATTTGAGTATTTAGTGTTGATGCTGTTTGGACGGGTCTAAGTAGTAAGAAGAGTTAAGAGCTATGTTTTGAAGAGCAAATGAAACAAGTGTCCATCAATGTATTGTTGTCCTTCATAGTTAGTGCAGCATTTTGAAGAGATTACAAGTCCAGATTGTTTACTGTTTAGGGGATTCAATAATCTTGTTTTCATCTGAACAGTGACATTAGTATAATCTATTGGAGTATGCAGTGATTGTGTATGTGAGGACTTTGTTAAGACTATGGATGAATCAAGTTATTGAGCAGGTTGCCTTCTGTATCAAGTAATTAGATTTTGAGAAATGGCTGGTTTTGCATGCTATAAAATGTCAATTTGAAAGAACTGAGACTGTGTGCAAATTGTCATAGATGTGATGCTTCGAAGGTGTGGCTATTTTTAAAGGCACTTGAGTGAAGTTTTTTGAGCATATTGGAGTTGTGATAGGTGATGTGTATTTGTGTTGTGAATCAGAAATTGATTTGGACAGTGTGTATGTGGATAAGAGCCTCACAGTTCATGTGAAGGCATTGCATGAAACCGTGTTTTGCAGCTTTGTATCGGAAGTCTGGAGTTGGTGCTTCAGCCACTGAAGTTGGTGCTTCGGTGTATTCGGAGTTGGTGCTTCAAAAGAGGGTTGGTGCTCTCGGTGGGTTGGTGCTCACTAAATAAAGTCTGGAGTTGGTGCTTTGGTGTATACGGAGTTGGTGCTTCGAAGGAGAGTTGGTGCTCTCAGTGGGTTGGTGCTCATCTATGTAATCAGGGTTGGTGCCCTTTGGAGATAAATAAAAGCAATGTTTTTCCGTGGTTTTTTACCCGAAAGGGTTTTCCACGTAATCCTAGTATTTATCTTGTTAATGGAGTTTGATGATGCTCCTAATATTCTGATTTCTGATTTACATGTTAAATCTGGTTTAAAGTTTTTAAAATATTCTGAAATACTGATTCAGCTCCCTCTCCCCCCCCCCCTCTCAGTATTTCCTATGTGCTCTTCAGTTATTTCAGTTGCTTCTTCGTCATTTAGTTGCATATTTGTAGCTGGAGCAACTTCGCCTAGCTAGGATTAGTTGCATTTGCATTATTGGGGTTTCTTCATGTTGTGGCGCATGTTTGAAGCCCACTTTACTTTGTAATTTGCATTCATATTCTGTAGCAACAGACTAAAGGTTTATATCAGACATTTGTTGGCTCATATTAAAGGATCTAATCATGCTATGTTGGTGATTTAATGCTACTGTTATCTGCTACATGTTTTTCTATCTTTTGGTTGCATTATGTACTGCTATTCATGCATTATAAAACTCAGAAAATTACATCAGCACACTAGGGTTTAAGCAGAAATTGAAAATCAGAAATTAGGGCATCAATTTTGCATTACAAAAAAATCAGAAAATTGCACAAATATTGCTTGGGATATTTCATATTTCAATTGGTTGAAGTCTATTGAGCATGTAGCTATTGGTATAATCCTTGTTAGTGGTTAGTGAGTTGGGTTGATGTCGAAGGTGTTTTCTAAGTGTATCCCCCACTGATCCAGACGTGAAGCAGTCATTTTCAGTCTTATCAGACCCATAACAGTGTTTCCCAGCCTTATCAGACTCACTGGGTATGACTGAAACAAATATATTCGGTTATTAGCTATCAACTCCTTGCATAAGAAGCTGTTTGGTGTTGCTGGGTGAGTGGTGATGCTACTTGGTAACTTTGGGTGGAGTTCTAAGTGAGTTTTGGGAAGTGTTAAAAGACTTTCCATCGCTGATTGACTTGCTGTGACACAGATTTTTGGACCTGCAGAGTATGATTGGAATTTCCAAACTGACATTGGCACACAGTCAAAGAGTTTGTGGTGGATTGGAACTGTTCTCAGGAGGTGCATTTGTTATGCACTTTCGTTAGTGTGTTGGAGGTGATCTTGTGGTGCACTCTAAATTGTTATCTTGCTGCTAGACTGAAAACAACAACTTCCAGTTCATTTACAGACCTGCAATCAACCCTTAAGTCATCTTCTTGAGGTATTTTATGGTTATTCCTATGTGAGTGTTGGGTTTATACGTTTGGGCAACTTTGGGAATGATTTTCCTTGATGTTATTTCATACCAGCACTCTGTGACAGTAATGAAATGCTACTCAGCATTTTATATCAGCTAAATACATCATTGTGTTGAGTTTATATTGAGTTTACTTATTGCCAATTTTTTTTTTTTTTTAAAAAGTTAGGGGTGGTTATTACATGCTTTGATATGCATCCATGTTCTTCATGTGGTCAACATACTCATGATTCCTTTCATTGTTTTCAAAAGAAAGTGCAAAAACGTATGTTATGTGTTGCTAGTCCTTTGTTTGAACCAGTCCCAAGGAAGCCATCAAATGTTTCTTTAGATATTGCAGTTGTGACATCTTTGACAGAGATTGAGCAAGATGATCCAAATAAGGTTATGTTGAGTGCTGAGAATGTTGGTAATGCCATTGTTTATGACAATATTGTTGGTGATGATAAGAATGATTTTGCTAAGAAATGTGATTGTGCTGAGTATGTTGGATATGCAATTTATGATGATTATGATGATGTTGGTACTTACTAATATATTCCAATTATTTGAGGCTATGAAGATAAAGGTGTTTCCTCTTGTTTAGTAACTCCATCAGGAAGACCACATTGTTGACATTTTCCACTCTCATCTGCAAAGGGGGGATCTCGTTTATATGTTAGATTCAAGTGGAGATTTCATCGATTGTTGACAACTTGTGATTGGTGTGGTAATTACACTTCAATATTATACTGCACTCAATATGTGTCATTTCAGATATTATTTTCAATGATTGCACCCAATGTGTAAAGTGCCTTGCCAAATCTGATCCAAAAACACTGATTTTCTGCCTTTGGAATTTTGACAAACACTTTGTATGCAATCTTCAATTTGCTGGTAATTGATTTCAGATTGCTTTGTCTTTGATTTGATGGATGCAAATGTTGTTCAAATGCTTGGAAATAACTTCTAAGATATGTATTCAAAGTTCTAAAATGAAGATGCAACTCTTTTTGTGTTTTCAAGTGCATATAAATGAATTTCTAAATGCAAATGCACACCTACAGCCAAGAGGTATTTTCACAAACACTTGGCATACATACTAATTGAGAGAAATGTAATTACATAGAAGAAACATTTTTACAAACACCTCTCATGTAATTTCCCTAATGCCAATAACCATCTACAGCACTATGACATTTCTACAAACATTTAGTATGCAAACTAACATGAGGGAATGAAAGCTACAGCCAGAGGCAATTTGTCAAACATTTGTCATACAACCTTATAACTCCTTCATTAAGTGCAAATCCAAATACAAGGCTGTTATACAATGTTGATATGATGATTGCAACTACTCAAAATGCAATGCCAAGACTCTTGGCTTACAATGGAATGAATAATGCTATTACAAATATGATATAGAATATGCACCTACAGCTGCAGGAAGGCAGCGACTAAAATAATCTAATATGACAATGCAAAGCATGCAAATACATAAAGGAACCTGGTAATAATATGCTGAAGGAAATCGATGATGAAATGGCAACTTGGTATTTTCAAAACAATCTTCAATGATGCACAATCTTCACCTACAGCAGCCGCCCCTGTTCTTGCCTGGCAACTCTTTAGAAAAATAAATACAGCCTCTAAGCTCCTCGAATTTGTTATGAAAATGATTGCCAACACCAAAGGAAGCAATCCCTCAAGTGCCCACAAAATTATATCTCCTTATTGAAGAGCAACGAATGAAAATGTAATTTCTCTCATGGCTGATCTGCAGACTGAAACAAAATTGCAGACTTCAAAATATCTCATAAACCTCTCCAAAAATGACCTCCAATGATTGCAATAAGTCCAATGAGAAAGACTGAAGTATCTTCCTCCACTATCCAACTAGGGTTGGTGTTGCACAACCGAAATTGGCACTTAACCAGCTAGGTTTGGTCTTTCACAAACGAAGACTGGAAAACAATAAGCTAAGCATTCAGCTTCAGCAGTGTAGTAGAAAAGTGTTTGCAACTCAAGATGTCCAAATGCATAGCCCAAGCCTCTTTTTATACTTTTTCAACCTCATCACCAAGAGACTTCTAGAAGATTCCAGAAATATTCCTTAAGTGACTTTATTACTTTATTATTTTATTATTAAGTCACTTAAGTCACTTTTTATTATTAAATTAATTAAATAATAAGTCATCCCTTTTGATATTTTATTTTATGGGAATAACTTAATAAATAATTAATTTAATAACATCTCTTGATTTAATTAAATCATCAATTAAGCTATCCTCATAAATTATCAATAATTTGGACAACTTAATTAAATAATTTAATTAAATCACCATACCTCCAATTCGGGGACATGACAGTCCTCCCTTCCCAAGATTGCTTGTCCTCAAGCAATTCACAACTGTCAATCCATCTCAACTGTCACAACATTTGATGCCCGAATTGGAGAATCAACTATGCTTGTCCACTAGCCACCTGGATCCCAAGTGAAGATCTGTGTAGTGTCCTTTTCACCACCAAGTAGTTCCTGCAGCACTAGCACATCTTGCTGAATCCACTCAATAGCTGATGTAAACCATGCCAAATATGATTGTGCAATGAAAACCCGAATAGGACAACCATCAATCAATGAAGAATCAAAGAAGATTAAGTCACCAACCAACAAGTAGATAGCTGCCCTATCATATGAAATAAGTAACCAATCCAAAGATGGGTTGTGGATGCCTTCATTACCCTCCAAGGACAACTCTTGAGTGGCTGATCCACTAAGAGTGTTATCACCAACAATATCATCCTCCTCAAAAGAATGATCAACCATTACACCACATGAAGAAACCTCAAATTGTACCAAGTCAAACTCTTCATCACTAATATTAGAAAAAAGGTCATTTTCAAATTCATCCTTCATTTGAATGAGGAGTCTTCGAATGTGATCTATCCTTTTTTGCCTTGCCATGTTGATGAGATTGACCTTTGCTTTGACTTCTTGAAGATGTTTTCTTGCATTGGCAGCCACCCACTTAGCCTCTTTGGCCTTCTTCAACCATTCTTTATTCAACATTTCGGACTTTTTCACCTCGTCAATGCCAAAATACACAAAATCAGTCCTCTTATGTTTGATATCTTCATGTCTACCAATAGGTGTAGGGCTGTCATGAAAAGAAGATATCATATCATTGGCTTGTTCATGATCACAAGCTTCCTTGTTATGAGAAGGATGAGTCATCATGCTGCTGTCCTCAAACCAATCTGTAATCATATCATGCCATTCTAGAGTGTCACCTTCATTGTGTGTAATCACATCACTAGTGGCTGTTCCACTAAGTAAAGGATCAACTATCTCAACCATCTCTACATTTTGAGTCTTCAATGGACCTTCATTTATCAACCCACAATCTAATTCTTCACCCAATGAAACATCACAAGAAGACTTATCTTCATGTAGCTGCTCCAAGTTGTCTTCCATCATCACTTTCTCTTCTTTACTCTTGAAGTCCTCATGAAGTGTCTTGTGCTCCGCATCTTCCACTATGTGATTCTCCTTACGACCAACAACAAGTTGATCACTAGCTGCTGAAAATTCACCATGGAGACTTGTAGATGTCTCGCCATATTTCTTCATCCTCTTGTTCCATTCTTCAGCTATTTTATTCATCCTTTTCCAACTTTGTTCTTGTTGTTCTAGCAAGGCATTCAATATGTCATTCACCCTTGACTGCTCACATGTCATTGGACTTCTTGCTTGCTTGTGATAATATTTCGGATCCTCCATATACTCAACAAATGGAAGGTCATTTTTGATCCATTGTGGAAGTGCACGGTATTCTTGGAAAGCAATCTCTATTTCTTCTTTGGACACCATTTCTTAACCAATAGAAATTTTGATCTGCAATCAAGTAGCTGAAACAAAGTGCAATCTACCCAACAGGCTGGCAAGATTCTTGGCTCTGATACCACTGTAAAGTGCCTTTCCAAATCTGATCCAAAAACACTGATTTTCTGCCTTTGGAATTTTGACAAACACTTTGTATGCAATCTTCAATTTGCTGGTAATTGATTTCAGATTGCTTTGTCTTTAATTTGATGGATGCAAATGTTGTTCAACTGCTTGGAAATAACTTCTAAGATATGTATTCAAAGTTCTAAAATGAAGATGCAACTCTTTTTGTGTTTTCAAGTGCATATAAATGAATTTCTAAATGCAAATGCACACCTACAGCCAAGAGGTATTTTCACAAACACTTGGCATACATACTAATTGAGAGAAATGTAATTACATAAAAGAAACATTTTTACAAACACCTCTCATGTAATTTCCCTAATGCCAATAACCATCTACAGCACTATGACATTTCAACAAACATTTAGTATGCAAACTAACATGAGGGAATGAAAGCTACAGCCAGAGGCAATTTGCCAAACATTTGTCATACAACCTTATAACTCCTTCATTAAGTGCAAATCCAAATACAAGGCTGTTATACAATGTTGATATGATGATTGCAACTACTCAAAATGCAATGCCAAGACTCTTGGCTTACAATGGAATGAATAATGCTATTACAAATATGATATAGAATATGCACCTACAGCTGCAGGAAGGCAGCGACTAAAATAATCTAATATGACAATGCAAAGCATGCAAATACATAAAGGAACCTGGTAATAATATGCTGAAGGAAATCGATGATGAAATGGCAACTTGGTATTTTCAAAACAATCTTCAATGATGCACAATCTTCACCTACAGCAGCCGCCCCTGTTCTTGCCTGGCAACTCTTTAGAAAAATAAATACAGCCTCTAAGCTCCTCGAATTTGTTATGAAAATGATTGCCAACACCAAAGGAAGCAATCCCTCAAGTGCCCACAAAATTATATCTCCTTATTGAAGAGCAACGAATGAAAATGTAATTTCTCTCATGGCTGATCTGCAGACTGAAACAAAATTGCAGACTTCAAAATATCTCATAAACCTCTCCAAAAATGACCTCCAATGATTGCAATAAGTCCAATGAGAAAGACTGAAGTATCTTCCTCCACTATCCAACTAGGGTTGGTGTTGCACAACCGAAATTGGCACTTAACCAGCTAGGTTTGGTCTTTCACAAACGAAGACTGGAAAACAATAAGCTAAGCATTCAGCTTCAGCAGTGTAGTAGAAAAGTGTTTGCAACTCAAGATGTCCAAATGCATAGCCCAAGCCTCTTTTTATACTTTTTCAACCTCATCACCAAGAGACTTCTAGAAGATTCCAGAAATATTCCTTAAGTGACTTTATTACTTTATTATTTTATTATTAAGTCACTTAAGTCACTTAAGTCACTTTTTATTATTAAATTAATTAAATAATAAGTCATCCCTTTTGATATTTTATTTTATGGGAATAACTTAATAAATAATTAATTTAATAACATCTCTTGATTTAATTAAATCATCAATTAAGCTATCCTCATAAATTATCAATAATTTGGACAACTTAATTAAATAATTTAATTAAATCACTATACCTCCAATTAGGGACATGACACAATGTGTGCTATTTCGAGATAAATTTCAAATATTATTTTCGGGATATATGAGTTGCCCTGCATTGATAGTTGGTGATCTAAGTTGTCGTTCCAGTAGATTCTAGTTCTGGTTTGTGGATTCAGCAAAAAAATTTAGGGTTGGGTTCGTTTGGGTTTGTCCATACTTTTAGTTTTAGACCCAGAAATGTAACTAAGCAGAAATACAACACACTGAACAAAGAACACAGCAAATTACCATGGGAAAACCCTCCTTCTCAAGGGAGAAAAAAAACCCAGCAAAATATATCTCTTATATATAGAAAGAATAAGATCAGAAATCTGCTTACAAATCAGACCCTTCTCAAGGGCGAATTTGATACAATAAATAGATAAATCTCTCCTTGATACAAGCTGAATATAATTATCCTTGAAATCTGATCTGCTACTAAAGATGGGATCTACTGCTAAGTGTTGTTAAATTTTATGATCAGATGTAATGCACAGAAAATTAATTCAAAATCAGACACAATAACACAGCAGATACCCTGGGAAAACCCTCCACTTGAGGGAGAAAAAACCAGCAAAAATATATCACTTATATATTGAATCTCAACAGCAATTATCTCCTTACAAGAGGCCGATATGAAGGCCTAAATATAAGCACCAAAAATATGATGCAGCACAGAAACACAATGAAGTAATTCGCTGATGAAATCTCAGCCTTCTACTATGTCGATCTGCCTTCGATGAAGAACTCGCACTTGATTTAGAATGGAATAAGTCGATGATCAAACAATGAGACATCACCAAGTATATATACAATGTGATGGAGGGAGACATGCCCTTTCAAAAACACAAGTCGGCTCAGCATAGAAAGATGCGCCCCTCCAATAAGATCGCGTCCATGCAAGAGGTCGGCCTTATTAGTAATTCGTGCTTCTTCATTAATTCGTGCCATTCCAATAATTAAATTAGTAACCAAGGATTGCGCCTCTTCAATAAATTGGTGTCACATAAATTAAATAGCCCTAGGCTATCATTTAATTTATCATCATGAAGTAAGGAGATTGGCTGGAAGTGGAGACCGACACTGCATAACATCAACTCTCCCTCTCAACTAGAGAGAACACTTCCAGCTACACAAGACATATCACCTCATCGTGATGTCTACCACAATGGCTACACCCATATGTGGAAAAGAAAGATATCACCTCATCGTGATATCAACCATCATGGCTTCAACCATCATGGCTACACCCATGTATGGTATGTACAAGTGTTCATCACTTAACGTGATGTTGTCACCTCATCGTGACGTTCACCATGGCTCTCCCAGAGGGTGAAACACAAGTACAAGAAAATCATCACGGACTCTCTCACATGATGTTGTCATGGAGTCACACATATGACATCCACCATGGCTCTCCCAGAGGGTGGAAACAAGGGCTTTCCTCAAATCGCAAAAGAGAAATGCATTAACAAGGGCTTGCACCTCAAATCTCTCTCAAAAGAGAAATGCATTAAAGAGGATCACTGATACTGAGACTCCTTCTCAGTTAGGGCTTGATTCTCCACCATACCAAGCTTGTCCTGAAAGTACACAAACTTTATCCTTGAGAGACGCTTGGTGAGAATGTTTGCCGTCTGCTCATCAGTGTTGATATACCTCAACTAGATCGCCTTCCTCAATACCATATCTTTGATATAGTGGTATTTGATCTCAACATGCTTAGTTCTATCATGAAACACGAGATTGACAGAAAGCTTCACACAGCTCTGGTTATCACAATGAATGATAGTAGACTCCATTGATTGCCCAAACAATCCTACAAGGAGCTTCTGAAGCCACATTGCTTCTCGAGCTGCCACACAAGCTGCAATATACTCGACCTCTGTTGTACTCAACGCTACAGATGACTGCTTCCTGCTGCACCAAGATATCATCACAAACCCCAAACTAAAGCAACATCCAAAGGTGCTCTTTCGATCAGTGACACACCCTGCCCAATTAGAATCAATATAACCATGCAACTTCAAATCCATACTTGAAGAATATCTCAACCCATATCCAATTGTGCCACGCAAGTATCTCAGGATATGTTTCGCTGCAACAAGATGTATCTACCTTGGTTCACACATGAACTGACTGAGTGCACTCACTGCACAGCAGATATCCAGTCTAGTGTTGACTAGATACATCAATGATCCAATCAACTACCTGTACATCGTAGGATCCACCAAATCTGAATTAGCTGCAGCCTCCTTCAACTTATGTAGGTTGGTCTCCATAGGTGTAGACATGGATTTGCAATCCATCATACCAAATCTCTTAAGTATATCAATTGTATACCTCCCTTGACTTAGAAGCATCTCGTCTGGCTTTTGCCAAACTTCTAAGCCAAGGAAGTAATGCATGAGACCAAGGTCCTTCATTTCAAACTCAAAAGCCAACTCCTTCTTACATTTGACAATGAGGTGTTCTTCTCCAGTAAGAATCAAATCATCAACATACAAAACCAAAATCAATGCTTCACCATCAATTACCTTGAAATACAGGTTAGAATCAGCATCGTTCTTGGAGAAACCCAAGCTTGACAAGTAACGATCAATCCTTTCATACCAAGCACGAGGAGCCTGCTTAAGACCATACAAGGCCTTCTTCAACCTACAAACATGAGATTCCTTCCCATGTACCTCAAATCCATCAGGTTGCTCAATATAAACTTCTTCCTCGATTACACCATTTAGAAATGTTGTCTTCACATCTATCTGGTGAATCTTCCATCCTTTAGCTGCAGCAATAGCAATGATGGTCCTAACAGAAGTATAACGAGCAACTGGAGCAAATGTCTCTTCATAGTCAACTCCCTCTTTTTGTGAAAACCCTCTAGCCACGAATCTTTCCTTGTACTTCTCAATGCTCCCATCAGCCGCATGCTTGATCTTGAAGAGCCATTTTGAAGATACCACAGATTTGCCTTCGGGTCTAGGAACGATGTCCCAAACATCATTCTTGAGAATTGACTGATACTCCTCTATCATAGCATCTCTCCAAACCTATTGACTAGAAGCTTCCTCAACACTAGAAGGCTCGGACTCAATAATCTGACTCATCAAAGCAACATAACTGGAGAACTTGTGAGGTCTCTTACTTTCTTTCAAGGTTCCTCTTGGTACTGCAAACCTTATGCCTCCTGCATTATTTGCCTAGCCCAGAGAGGTCTTTTTCTCCCAATCAAAATCGGTAGGCCCATCAGTAGGTTCCAAGGGCTCAACTGGATCATCATCTTCCTTCGATTCTGAAGTCTCCCTCTGAATCTCAGGAGTATGATCAACTTCCATATCTTGAGGAGACTCTTCATTATCAATCTCCATATGAGCACCCTTGGATCTTCTGAATGCAACATCTTCCTCAAATGTGACATCTCTACTGATCTCAATCAACTTCTAACCTGGAATATAGATTTTGTAGGCTTTTGATGTTTCACTGTAACCTACAAATATCCCCTTCCTGCCAAAAGGCTCCAACTTGTTCTCTTTTCCTTCGGTACATGAACATACACCAGACATCCAAAGATCCTCAAATGACTCACTTCTAGCTTCTTCCTAGTAAAGGCTTCTTCAAGAGTGATGTTCTCCAAGATTCGGTGAGGACTTTTATTCTGAACATAGACTGTTGTCCTAGATGCTTCTACCCAAAGGAAAGTCTGCAGATCTTGATCATGAATCATGGCTTTGGCTGCTTCCACGATTGATCTGTTCTTCCTTTCTGCAACACCGTTCTGTTGAGGATTATAAGGGACATTGAACTCCCTCTTAATCCCAGCTTCAATGCAAAAATTCTGAAAGCTGTCGGAAGTGTACTCTCCTCCATTATCAGATCTCAGGACTTCGATCCTCTTCCCAGACAAATTCTCCACCTGAGCTTTGAATTCCCAAAGCGCAGCCTCTACAAGTACCTTTGTGCTCCTGGTTGAACTTTGAAAGCCCCGTGACCATTTTCTCCATGATAGGTAGAGCTCAGAAGTGAAGGTGAGCCAATCTTCGATGCCAAAGATCACACAAGCTTGAAGAATCATGTACTAATGCCTGAAGTGGACGAGTGCATAGCCTGTAGAGACTCTCATGTCTAACTCCAATCACCCGAGCAGTCTTGAAGTTGGAATTCTTTGTCCACACAAGAACTTTGCATTTAGAGAATGCTACTTGGTACCCCTTGTTTTCCAAGGCTGAAATGGAAACAAGGTTTCGCTTGATGCCTGGAACATATAGAACATCACACAACTGTAGGGTAATGCCAAAATCCAAGTGGAGAGTGGAGGTCCCAATTCCTTTCACCGAGTAACTAGCATCATCTCCAATGATGACTTGTTCACTAAAATCTCTCTCCACCAAATTTGTTAGATGCTCCTTAAATCCGGTAATGTGGCAAGAGGCACCACTATCAATCAACCAAGTGTTGGTGTCAGTAGTTACATTGCTTGACAATGCCGAATAGAATAAGTATTCACATGAATCCTTCTGCGGAGAGACTTCATCAACATCTGCAATGGCGGCCTGCTACTTAGCCCTAGTTGGACATTCTTTAGCAAAGTGACCATACTTGTCACATCTAAAGCATTGGACTTTGGAGAGGTCCCTCTTCTTCTTGAATGAGGGAGCACCATCAGCTCCTTTATCTCTATTCCTCTTGAAGTATCCTTTCTTCCCATCTTTGCCTTTCTTATTCGAGGATTGAGAGGCGAGAACATGAATGTCTTCATTAGTAGAGCTTTGACCAATTCCTCTAGCAGCCAATCTAGACTCCTCTTGAATGCAATCCGCCCTCAATCAATCAAACTTGGGAAGTTTCGATCTTGCACTGATTCCTTGAATATAAGACTCCCAAGATGAAGGAAGGCCATTAAGAGCAAGCATGGTCAAGTCCTTATCATCAACCACATGACCAATAGTAGAGAGTTGATCTCTCAACTCCGAAATCTTCATGAAGTAAGCAATAACCGTTTCTCCTTTCGCCATCTTCACATGATGGAGTTGTTGCTTCAGTGCAAGTGCCCGGCTTGTGTTATTGATTTTGTACATCTCCTCCAACGTTTTAAACATATCTCTTGCCGTCTTCAACTTGGAGACAATAGGAAAAATATGATCCTTCACGAAATCAACTAACATCTTCTTCGCCTTGATATCTTTCTTTCTCCATTGAACTTTCTCTTCCTCATCCGTAGGTTCCGGAACTTTGATATCCACAAACTCAGCCAATTCATTTTCCTCCAAGGTGAGCATAATTCTGAATCTCCATGAAGTGAAATTTGATGCTCCCTCGAGTCTATCCTCAATCTTAAGACTGTTCACCATCTTGACGAAGATATAGAGATAGACAACAATGAGAAAGAGAATAAAGAGTATCGTTGTAATAAAAAATCTGATCAAAATCTTCTTCAAACCTGCTCTGATACCATGTTAAATTTTATGATCAGATGTAATGCACAGAAAATTAATTCAAAATCAGACACAATAACACAGCAGATACCCTAGGAAAACCCTCCACTTGAGGGAGAAAAAACCAGCAACAATATATCACTTATATATTGAATCTCAACAACAATTATCTCCTTACAAGAGGCCGATATGAAGGCCTAAATATAAGCACCAAAAATATGATGCAGCACAGAAACACAATGAAGTAATTCGCTGATGAAATCTCAGCCTTCTACTATGTCAATCTGCCTTTGATGAAGAACTCGCACTTGATGAAGAATGGAATAAGTCGATGATCAAACAATGAGACATCACCAAGTATATATACAATGTGATGGAGGGAGATGTGCCCTTTCAAAAACACAAGTCGGCTCAGCATAGAAAGATGCAACCCTCCAATAAGATCACGTCCATGCAAGAGGTCGGCCTTATTAGTAATTTGTGCTTCTTCATTAATTCATGCCATTCCAATAATTAAATATAGTAACCAAGGATTGCACCTCTTCAATAAATCGATGTCACATAAATTAAATAGCCCTAGGCTATCATTTAATTTATCATCATGAAGTAAGAAGATTGGCTGGAAGTGGAGACCGACGCTGCATAACATCAACAAGTGTGAACTCCTTGAGAAAATGAGAATGAATTGATGCGTAAATGAATGATCACCACCTTGTATATATACAAAACTAGGCGACTTTTCATCTAGGTCGGCCTCTTTGAAGAAAAATAAAAAAATATAAAATATCATTTGTAACAAGGCCAACCTGCCTTGGTAATCATTTATTATTTTAAATTTAAGAGAAAAATATCTCCCACCGCTATAAACATCAACACCCCCTCTTAGCTAGGGAGGTATTTTTCAAGTAATCCTCATCATGGAGTCTCTCGACATGACGTCCACAATGGCTACATCCAATTGTGGAAATCCACATCTCAGTCTCAGAGATGTACAAGAGTTCATCACGGAGTCTCTCAACGTGATGTTGGCATGGAGTCTTTCAACATGACATCCACCATGGCTAATCCCATGTGTGGAAAGAAACATGTGTACAAGTGTCCATCATGGAGTCTCTCAACGTGATGTCGTCATGGAGTCTCTCAACATGACGTCCACCATGGCTACTCCCATGTGTGGAAAAACACAAGTACAAAGGGTTCATCACGGAGTCTCTCAATGTGATATCGTCATGGAGTCTCTCAACATGATGTCCACCATGGCTACTCCCATGTGTGGAAAGAACCACATCTCCGTCTCAAAGATGTACGAGGGCTTTCACCTCATATTTCTCCATCTCAAAGAAAAATGCATTATAGCAAGGCTCATTGATGTTGAGTCTCCCTCTCGGCCAGGGCGACATTCTCCACTGCTCCAAGCTTGTCCCGGAAATGTGCAAACTTCACTCTGGAAAGAGGCTTGGTGAGAATATCAGCCGTTTGATCATCAGTGCAAATGTACTTGAGTTGAATTGCTTTCCTCAGCACCATATCTCTGATGTAATGATACTTGATCTCCACATGCTTTGTCCTATCATGAAACACTAGATTTACTAAGAGCTTCACACAGCTTTGATTGTCACAATGAATCACAGTTGGCTCCAATGATTCCCCAAACAATCCTGCAAGGAGCTTTCGAAGCCACACTGCTTCTCGAGCTGCTACACATGCTGCAATATATTCAGCCTCTGTAGTGCTAAGTGCCACAGAAGTCTACTTCCTGCTACACCAACAAATCATGGCAGACCCCAAACTGAAGCAACATCCAAAGGTGCTCTTCCTATCAGTTACACTCCCGGCCCAATCAGAATCAGAATAGCCTTGTAACTTTAGATCTTCACAGGAAGTATATCTCAAGTCATATCCCACTGTGCCATGCAAGTATCTCAAGATATGCTTTGCTGCAACTAGATGTATTTATCTTGGTTCACACATGAATTGGCTGAGAGCACTCACTGCATAACAAATGTTTGGTCTAGTATTGACTAGATACATCAATGATCCAATCAATTGTCTATACATGGTGGGATCTACCAAATCTGAACCAGCTACTGAGTCACTCAACTTCTTCAAATTTGTCTCCATAGGTGTAGACATAGACTTGCAATCCATCATCCCAAATCTCTTCAAGATGTCTATAGTGTATTTCCCTTGACTTAAAATAATCTCATTAGGTCTTTGCCACACTTCCAGTCCTAGGAAGTAATGCATAAAACCAAGATCCTTCATCTCAAACTCGGAGGCTAACTCTTTCTTGGATTTGACAATGAGATACTCTACTCTAATGAGAATAAATCATCAACATAAAAAACCAATATCAAAGCCTCACCATCAACTACCTTGAGGTAAAGATTGGAATCTGCATCATTCTTGGAGAATCCCAAGCTCATCAAATATCAATCAATCCTTTCATACCATGCACAAGGTGCTTGCTTAAGGCCGTACAATGCCTTCTTCAATCTACATACATGAGACTCCTTCCCATGAATCACAAAACCATCTGGCTGCTCAATGTACACTTCTTCTTCAATCACACCATTAAGAAATGCAATATTTACGTCCATTTGATGTAATTTCCAAACTTTGGTAGATGCAATAGCAATAATTGTCCTGATAAACGTGTATCAAGCAACAGGAGCAAATGTCTTCTCATAATCTATTCCCTCCTTCTGAGAGAATCCTCTTGCCACAAATCTCGCCTTGTACTTCTCAATGCTACCATCAGCTACATGCTTGATTTTGTAGAGCCACTTGGAAGACACAACTGATTTCCCTTCAGGTCTCGAAACAACATCCCATACATCATTCTTGATGATAGACTGATATTCTTTTGTCATTGCATCTCTCCATACCTGTTGGTTGGATGCTTCTTCAAAAGTGGAAGGCTCAGAATCAATGACGTGACTCATTAATGTCGCATAACCTGGAAACTTTTGCAGTCTCTTGCTTTCCCTAAAGGTGCCCCGAGGAGCTGCATACTTTTCTGCCTCTTGCATAGTTTTCGAGCCCATAGAGGTCTCTTCCGACCTACAGCAATGTCTCTCAGCCCATCAGTTGGTTCTATGGGATCAACCGGATCAATAGTCTCGGCTGGTTCATTGGACTCCCTCTGAATATCATGAGTATGATTAGGAGATATGTCCATATCCTGAGGAGTCTCTTGCTCTTCACTGTCTATCTCCATGTAAGACCCTTTAGATCTTTGGAAGGCTACTTCCTCTTTGAAGGAGACATCCCTACTGATCTCAATCTGTTTCTACCCTAGAATGTAGGCTCTGTAGGCCTTTGAAGACTCACTGTATCCCACGAATATTCCTTTCTTGCCTGAAGGTTCTAGCTTTGATCTTTTATCCTTAGGCACATGAATATAAACAGGACAACCAAAAATTCTTAAATGACTAACCTCAGGTTTCACACCTGTGAAGGCCTCTTCAGGAGTCATGTTTCCCAATATTTGATGAAGGCTTCAGTTCTGAACATACACGGTGGTTCTGGAAGCTTCTTCCCAAAGGAAAGTCTGTAAATCTTGATCATGAATCATAGCCTTGGCTACCTCAACTATGGATCTGTTCTTTCTTTCAGCAACTCCATTTTGTTGAGGGTTGTACGGAACACAGAACTCCCTCTTGATCCCTGCCTCAATAAAGAAATTACGGAAACCTCCAGAAGTGTAATCTCCTCCATTGTCTGACCTCAGAACTTTAATCCTTTTCCCAAACATGTTTTCAACTTGAGCCTTGAATTCTTTGAATCTATCTAGTACTTCTTCAAACTCCTTAGATTTCAAGAAGTAAATCCAAGTCTTTTGAGAATAATCATCAACGAAAATCACATAATACCAAAATCCACTCAAAGATGCCACAGACATTGGTCCACATAAATCAGAATGAACAAGATCTAAAATTCCCTTTGATCTACTGTCACTACTATGAAAGGGACTCTTGATGTTCTTACCAAGTGCACATCCTCTGCAAATGCCATCGTGCTCTAGACTGAGCTTTGGTAGCCTAGTAACCACCTTCTCCATGGATGGAAGAGCTCTGAAGTGTAAGTGAGCAAGTCTCTTGTGCCATAGCTCATTTGAACTAATAGAGTCGTGCAATAATGCCTGAACTGGACGAATAGAAAGTCTGTATAGGCTCTCTTGACGAACACCAATCACACGAGCTGATTTGATACTAGAGTTCTTAGGCCAAACAAGAACTTTCCCTTCAGAAAAAGCAACTTGGTACCCTTTGTCCTCCAATGCTAAAATGGAGACAAGATTTCTTTTGATTCCTGGTACAAACAAAACATCACTTAAATGAAGAGGGATGCCAGAATCTAGATGAAGAGAGGTGGTCCCAGCTCCTTTTACGGAATAACAAGCATCATCTCCGATTATCACTTGCAAGTTGGTTTCTCTTTCTACCAAGTCCGAAAGATACTCTCCATATCCTGTAATGTGTCGTGAAGCACCACTATCAATCAACCAAGTGTCATTGTCAGTTGGAACATTGCTTGAAAGAGCGGAGATGAATAGAAATCCCCCTAAGTCATCTCTAGATTCCTTTTGAGGTGACACATCATCAACATCTACAGTAGAAGCATGTTGCTTTGGTTTTGATATGCAATCTTGAGCATAGTGACCATACTTGTCACACCTAAAACATTGAATGTGAGAGAGATCCTTCTTCTTCTTTGGTTCTAGAACAGAATCTGATTTTTTGTCTCTATTCCTCTTGAAATTGCCTTTTCTCCCTTCTCTTCCTTTCCTTCTAAAAGCTTGAGCAACACGGACATGATTTTCTTCATTATAAGAGTTCGCCCATTTCCTCTTGCTACCAATCTGGATTCCTCTTGAATGCAATCAGCTCGAAGACAATCAAACTTGGGAAACTTAGATCTCCCACTAATGCTTTGGATGAAGGGCTCCCAAGATTGAGGAAGACCATTCAGTGCTAACATAACTAGGTCTCTATCTTCAACTATATCTCCAATGGCACATAGCTGATCTCTCAACTCAACAATCTTCATGAAGAAGGAGATGATTGAATCTCCTTTAGCCATTTTTATATGATGGAGTTGTTGTCTCAAGGCAAGGGCTCTGCTAGTATTGTTGATCTCATACAATCCTTGTAGAGCCTCGAACATATCTTTGGCTGTCTTCATCTTGGAGATAATCGGCACTAGATGATCCTTCACGGAGTCTATCAAGATCTTCCTAGCCTTTGTGCCATTCTTCTTCCATTGAATTTTCTCAGCATCATCAGATGGCTCAGGCACATCATTTTCCACGAAATTTAGAAGATCATTTTCTTCTAAGGCAATAAGAACTCTGAATTTCCAAGAGGTGAAATTTGATGCACCATCAAGCCTATCTTCGACCTTGACTCCATTCACCATCTTCGATACTTAGATAGACTGCCCTAGATAAGGAGATGGCTTGGCTGCTTAAACAAATCTGATCCAATCTTGCTTAAACCCGCTCTAATACCATGTTAGTTTTAGACCAGAAATGTAAATAAGCAGAAATACAACACAGCAAATTACCCTAGGAAAACCCTCCTTCTCGAGGGAAAAAAAAACCCAGCAAAATATATCTCTTATATATAGAAAGAATAAGAGCAGAAATCTGCTTACAAATCAGACCCTTCTCAAGGGCGAATTTGATACAATAAATAGATAAATCTCTCCTTGATACAAGCTAAATATAATTATCCTTCAAATCTGATCTGCTACTAAAGATGGCGATTTGCTGCTAAGTGTGAACTCCTTGAGAAAATGAGAATGAATTGATGTGTAAATGAATGATCACCACCTTGTATATATACAAAACTAGGCGACTTTTCATCTAGGTCGGCCTCTTAGAAGAAAAATTAAAAAATATAAAATCTCATTTGTAACAAGGCCGACCTGCCTTGGTAATCATTTATTATTTTAAATTTGAGAGAAAAATATCTCCCATCGCTATAAACATCAACACGTACAAAAACCATGTAAAGCTTTTATATATATGTACATGCAAACTAAAAACAATAATTAAGTTTAGAATATCACATAGCATAATATAATCAACAAAACCACCATAAACTCTAATGTCATTTAAAACATAAATGACAAATATTATAAAATATCCATTATTCAAAATTCAAGTTCAACAATCAATTTTCAGCATCATAAGGATTTTATAAATCATCAACACCAGCATCATCATTAAAAAAGAAGAAATATGGACAGAGGAACTATATGAGTTATATATTTGCAAAAGATGCATGCTTTGCTTCAATTGCCAGCAGCACTTTTTAAATCGTAATGTTATTTTCCAGAGCAATATTGGCCAGAGCCTCTAAATCTAGTCATGATTATTACCAGATGGTGTAATTTCTAATGAACACTACAATACTTCTAATTAGACTTTAAAATTGACTGATATATTTTTAACAGCCTTCAAGGTTTAAATCGAAGAAATTCAAGGTTGAAGATCATAGAACAAAGTTGATCATAGAATACAATAAAGACACTATTCAAGTGTCAATGCTGCCTAGATAAAAATTGAGTTGAAATTCCTGCCGCTGGATTCTTGCTGACCTCATTTTAGGCAAAGTTTGAGTGCATATTAGCTCCATGCTACATGATTCAAGTAAAATGTTAAGAATATACTGTTCCACATTGAAAGCCTAAATAGTGGCATGTTATTTTTGCTAGAGAGAAAAAAATGGCAATAAAACCATAGGAATGGGTGTCCCAAGGTTCATACCAAATTAGGATATGCCCCAAGCTATGGAACACTTTACGTTTTGAACACATATTTGATGTCACCAACAGTTTACATACAACCATCTTTACACGATGCTAGAATGTGATCAGAATCACATAACTTAATAATGCCCAGATTCGCCAAGGTTCCCCTAGATCCGACGGGTTCATCCCAAACGAATCCAACCCCATTCTGTCGAATCCAAACCGAATCCACAAGTGAACCGAACCCAGATTCAGCCAGTCTGTAGGAGGATACAGTAACATAGTTGGTGACAACTCATCTTGACCACTAAGGTTTGATCATTTTTTCAAATTGCCGCATGGACAAAACAAGTCCAAAATTTGAGACCTATCAACATAATAGGCTAATTATCAAAATTTGAGAGCTGTCAAAGCAATAGGCTCATTATCAAAAGTTGAGACTTGTCAAAGCAACAAGCTCAAGATCAAATTTTTCAGATCAGCCAACAAATCTTCACCAAAGTGCTTGGTGAAAGGAAACACGGGTGGCGGAAACAGTTTCCTACACTGAATCTATCAGGAGAGAGTTGCAAAAATTCTAAACCAATTAACATTTACAGATACAGATGCACATCTAAAAACACAAACAGATATTCAAAATAGAATAAACTCATAACATAGCATATATGTGGGAAAACCCTTTCGGGAAAAAACCCACACTCCAAACACTCAGCTCAATTGTATTAATTAGTAACAACAACAGTTACAATACAAACTCAGAGCTATGCTCTTCAGGAGTTTTCACACTATTACAGGATTTTGGAATAATTCTAGCAACATAACGACATCTCTAAAAATCTTCAACTTGTCTCATAAAACGTGCTAAGGCACCAACATATAAATAGAGCTCAACATGAAAAGGTAGGCTCCCATGGTTTCCAAAACCAACTTCCCAAGAGGTAAGTTGTGTCAAAAACAATAACTTGCTAGTTCATGAAACGTTGCACATAGCAACTTCCAAAAGCAACAACACCTATCTCATCTATAACAATCATCTTGCCAAATACAATGTAAGTTCAACATTGAAACTGCAATAACCAAAAATAGGTGCTTTCCTTACCTCACACCACTTAACAAACATGAACTCCACCATAAATGCCAACTACTAAAATACAACTCCAATCCATAATAGAATTTGCAAACCAAGACTCTTTCATCAACAAAGGAAATTGCCAAATCAATTTCCACTCCAAAATGGAAATATATGACATCTCCCAAAATATAGTATCTTCCAAGTGAGTTCCAACTTCCTAAAAAATAGGGATTATGCCATCTCATCACCTGCCATGTAGGATGCCACCTCACAAAGAGGTCCCACGAAGATGAATGACAACTTAGGAAGTTAATAACTTAAGATAAAAATAATTATGCAACAATTAATTAAAAATAATTCACCATTTTGAGACTCTAAGGTTGAGACACCTTAATCCCAACATTCTCCCACTTGTCGAAGACCTATCAAGAGTCTACAGCATCAACTACTCAAGGCCCCAAGGCCTATGGAACTGGCACACCATCTGAACTTCTCAGTGCTCACTGCCTTCGTCAATGCATGTGCGACATTCGCCAAAGCATCAACCTTTTCCAACTTCACCTTTCCATCTTCCACCATATCACGAACAAAATGAAATTGAACATCAATGTGCTTTGTTCTGGCATGGAAAGTAGGATTTTTTGCCAAGCAAATGGCGCTCTGACTATCACAACAGATAGTAATCTACCCTGCATCAAAACCAATATCAAAACACAAACGCTTAAGCCAAATGGCTTCCTTGCAAGCATGAGTTGCTGCCATGTACTCTGCTTCTAAAGTGGACAAAGCGACTACAGCCTACCACTTACTCATCCAATTGATAGCACCACCATACATCGTGAATACATATCCACTGGCAGATCTTCTGCTGGCAATATCACCTGCCCAATCTGAATCCACATATCCACGAATACTCACTGAGTGTCGAGGTCCAATAGGATAACCATGAAAACATAAGGAATACTCGGAAGTACCCCTCAAATATTTGAACACTCTCTTCACTGCATCCCAATGTACCCGTCCAGGATTAGCCATAAACCGACTCAGGACTCCCACTGCTTGGGCAATGTTTGGCCTCGTACAGACCATAGCATACATCAAGCTACCTACAGCACTCGCATACGGTACTCTGGTCATGTCCTCAATCTCAATAGGAGTTTTTGGACAATCCTCAACTGATAACTTTGTCCCTTGCAAAACAGGAACTACCAAGGATCTGCAAGATGACATGTTGAATCTCTACAACACCGAGTTCACATATTTGTTTTGGCTTAACCAAAGCTTTCTACTAGATCTGTCTATTTTGATCTCCATCCCTAGAATATACCTTGCTGCACCTAGATCTTTCATATCAAACTGTGCTAACAACTAGAACTTCAAATCTGAAATCATACTACCATTCCCAAAAAACAACATATCATCTACATACAATGCAATAATGAGAATGTGACCATTTTCAGTTTTGAAATATACACAATGGTCAGATTTAGATCTTTGAAATCCCAAACTCAATACATAGATGTCAAATTTTTGGTACCACATCCTAGGAGATTGTTTCAAACCATATAGAGATTTCAACTTACATACTAGATGTTCTTTACCTTCAACCACGAAGTGCTTTGGCTATGACATGTAAATCTCTTCCTCCAAGTCACCATGAAGGAACGTTGTCTTCACATCCATCTACTCAATCTCTAAATCATACGTTGTAGCAAGTGATAATAGAAAACGAATGGATGTCAGCTTCACTACAGGAGAGAAAATCTCACCAAAGTCGATTCCCTCCTTCTAAGAATACCCCTTTGCGACCAACCGTGCCTTATGCTTCTCAACACTACAATTAGGACCCAATTTCTTCTTGAACACCCATTTACAACCAACAGGTTTACGTCCTTCAGGCAAAGGTACTAGATCCCAAGTATTGTTTTTCTTTAATGCAGCCATTTCTTCGTCCATGGCTTTCAACCAGGAATCTACATCATCCATACCCATAGCCTCTCTAACAGTCCTAGGCTCATCAGTGTTAGCAATCAAAGCAAAAACACAATTTGAATCCAACAATGAATATCCAAACCTCTCTCGTGAATATCCAAATCTATCTGGTTGTCGCTTCTCACGTGTAGACCTCCTCACTAGCTGAGGTTGAGGTTCTTCATCATCTTCAGAACTTTCCAAGCTTCTAAAGTTCTCCTCATCATCAGGTCCATTCTGAGCTTCAAGTTCGAATCTCTTAGAGTTAAGAGGAAGTTGAACCACATCTTCTTTCTTTTGTTCTTTTGTAGGCTGCAAAATGGTGGAAGAAGATTTCTTCTCTCTAAAGATTACACTTCGACTATAGAGAACCTTTTCGGCCACTGGATCCCAAAGCTTGTACCCTTTCACACCAATACCATATCCGATGAAGATACACTTGACAACCTTGTTTTCCATCTTCGATCTTTTCTCCCTTGGCACATGAGCAAATGCCTCACAACCAAACACACGAAGATGTCTCAATGAGGGCTTCTTGCCTGACCACGCCTCCATAGGTGTCTTATCAACAAGAGCTGATGTAGGAGATCTGTTTACCAGATAACATGCAGTGCCAACAGCTTCAGCCCAGAATTTTTGTTCAAGGCCAGCTGCACTTAGCATACTCCTAGCCCTCTCTATCAACGTCCTGTTCATCCTCTTCGCAACTCCATTCTGCTGAGGGGTATATGGAGTTGTCTTATGCCTTTCAATCCCATGTTTTTTACAAAACTTATTGAATTCTGCGGAACAAAACTCACCACCGTTGTCAATCCTCAAAACACTTTATCTTTCTACCAGTCTGATTTTCTACCAAGGCCTTAAACTCCTTAAACCGACTGAAGACTTCATATTTACTTCTGAGAAAATAAATAAATGTCCTACTATAATCATCTATGTAAGAAACAAAATATACAGATTTTGATAACGAAGGAACATTCACAAGACCAAAAACATTAGAATGCACATAGTCCAAAACCCCAGAAGACTTATGAGAACTTTTATAAAATTGCACACGGTTTTGTTTACCAAAGATACAATGTTCACAGAAGTCGAACTCGAGATTGCAATCTTCAAGGCCTTCTACAAGGCTCTTAGATTTCAAGGTTCTGAGACCCTTCTCACCAATATGGCCAAGTCTTTGGTGCCATAACATCATCTTCTCTACCGGTAGCTTCATCTCCAAAGAGTTAGCACCCTTTGTACCCAGAAAGCACGACCATCGGAAGTAGATGCAACAGATTTCTTCACTGCTTTATTCGACAATGAGGATGAAGAATCTGAATTTTTCTCCTTCAACTTGTCAGAAGAACTATTGCACTCTACCGCGCATGCATCTAGCTTGTACAAGGTTCCTATCCAAACTCCTCTAGCCAAAACCATAGCTCCTCTAGTCATCTTACATCCTCCACTCAAGAAGACAACTAGCACACCCGCATCATTCAATTTACTCACTAAAAGTAAGTTTCATGCCAAACCCGGGATATGCAACACACCATCAATTCCCTTCACTCTACCATCCAAGAATTGTATCCTAACTCTTCCACAGCCAACTATCTTCAGATGAGAATCATCACCGAGATACACCTTTCCACCATCATATTCTTCATATTTTGAGAACCAATCTCTATGTGATGTCATGTGAAAAAATGCCCCAAAATCAATTAACCACACATCTTCCAATGCCTGCATTGCCAAAGCTGCAACCAATGCTTCACCGAAATAATCATTCTCCATCTCAATCCTTCCAGATGTGCTTGCCATCTTTTTCTGCAACGCGATATCAAGAAAATAACTTCTGCAAAACTCTCACTGAAACTTAGATCAGTAAAAAAAACCCAACAAACCCCACAACTAAGATCAAAGGTGATCAGGCTCTAATACCAACTAAAAGGAAACACGGGTGGCAGAAACAGTTTCCTACACTGAATCTATCAAGAGAGAGTTGAAAAAATTCTAAACCAATTGATAAGGATGCACATCTAAAAACACATAAACAGATATTCAAAACAGAATAAACTCATAACACAGCATATATGTGGGAAAACCCTTTCGGGAAAAAACCCACACTCCAAACACTCAGCTCAATTGTATTAATCAGTAACAACAACAGTTACAATACAATCTCAGAGCTATGCTCTTCAGGAGTTTTCACACCATTACAAGATTTTGGAATAATTTTGGCAACATAACGTCTCTGAAAATCTTCAACCTATCTCATAAAACGTGCTAAGGCACCAACATACAAATAGAGCTCAACATGAAAAGGTAGGCTCCCATGGTTTCCAAAACCAACTTCAAAGCCCAAGAGGTAAGTTGTGCCAAAAATAATAACTTGCTAATCCATGAAACATTGCACATAGCAACTTCCAAAAGCAACAACACCTATCTCATTTGTAACGGTCATCTTGTCAAATATAATGTAAGTTCAACATAGAAACTGCAATAACCAAGAATAGGTGCTTTCCTTACCTCACACCACTTAACAAACGTGAACTCCACCATAAATGCCAGCTGCTAAAATACAACTCCAATCCATAATAGAATTTGCAAACCAAGACTCTTTAGTCAACAAAAGAAATCGCCAAATCAATTTCCACTCCAAAACGGAAATATATGACATCTCCCCAAAATATAGTATCTTCCAAGTGAGTTCCAACTTCCTAAAAAATGGGGATTATGCCATCTCATCACCTACCATGTAGGATGCCTCCTCACAAAAGAGGTCCCACAAAGACGAATGACAACTTAGAAAGTTAATAACTTAGAATAAAAATAATTATGCAACAATTAATTAAAAATAATTCACCATGTTGAGACTCTAAGGTTGAGACACCTTAATCCCAACACTTGGCCGAGAGAAGTTTGAGCAGTTCAAAATACTGCATAGTTTCATGATAATCCTTGAAGGGGGGGATGTTAATGTGTTAATATTTTGGGTTAACATATTTGTAATATATTTTTCAGTTTAGATAGTTAGGTAGTTAACATGCTCTGCCTGTCAAATAAACATGTAAGCATTTCTTCAGCATGTAATTTCTTATATGAAATAAAATATATTTTTCTATTCTGCCCCTCTTGGGCCTAACAGTTAAGCTGGTAGCTAAGCTCGAATAGTATGTCGAAGGTGTTGTGGTGTAATGGTGATGAGGCCACTCATAAAATAAAAGCATGACCCAAATTCTAACCCCCATTATTACAATACGGTGATCCATAACTTTACATAAATATAGCAAGGTTGTGATGAAATGAGTATGAGGTAGATTTGAGTATGACTCAAGTTTACAAATCTTAATAAGAATGCAGTTCAAGCTTACATTTGGGCATGACCAAAGCTCACAAAAATGCATGGACCCAAATTTGCAAATCATAAGGTTGCAATCTAAGCTACAGAGTAATCCAAGCCACTATTTGAGTGTAACCCAAGTTTTCAAGTCTTAAGAATATGGCTCAAGCTAACAAATGTTAATACGAAGATTATATTCAAGCAAAGCCCAAGTTTACAAATCTTAAGAATTAGGTCTAAGTTTGAGTTTGACCGAGTCTAAAAAACTTAATAAAGATGCAGTCTCAACTTACATTCCAGCATGACCTAAGTTTACAAATCTTAAGCATGTAATCTAAGCTTCGGTTTGAACTGGTTTTACAAATCATGGTAAGAATGTGGTCTAGTTTTAGAAATAATAGTAAGAATGTGGTCTAAGCTTGATTTTGACCCAGTTTTACAAATCATGGTAAGAACGCAATCTCAGAGTAAGCTTCCATTCGTGTGTGACCCAAGTCCAAAACCTCCAGAATACAGTCTAAGCTTGTCGCAACACTTCCTCAAAATTTACGGTGTTGAAACGAAAAAGAGATAGAAAACTTAATTGTAATGATTTAAGCATCCGGAGTCAGAACCAGAGTTAGGGTTAGGATTTACAAGGATGAATGCCACGAGCCTGAAAAGACATGAGATGCATTGTGTGGGCACGAAAAATAAATGGTGAAGATATTATGATGGGTACCTTGGGCTTTGGGAAAAAACGGTCTTTGCTCCTCCTAGAAGATGCAGCAGCCCGAAATTGAAGAGGACCTCTGCCAATACTGAGAGGAGGAGGCCAACATCTCCATTTACATTGCATGTATTGCAGATGCTGGGGATGGCATTGGAGATACGGTGCTCTCATTGGAATTGAAATTGTCATTGGCAGTGCGGAAAAAGAGGCTGTCATTGCGATATTCTTGTTCAGAGCATTCTGCAACATCAACCATGTGACAGTGTTTTAAGAAGGTGAATGTCTGGGAGGCACTTACTAAATTGAAGACCGCGGCAGTTTATTTAGAGAGAATGGTAAGTATTTTGATCAGATTCACGGTAGAAAATTTAAAATTAAAAAGGCTGTGGAAATTTTTGAAGGTTTAAATTAAAAAGGGTGTGGAAATTTTGTAAGGTAGGCTGTTGTTTTTAGTTTTTTTTTTTTTAAATATTGAAACCATAGTTGGAAAATTCGATTCAGTAAAAAACTTGTCAAGTCTAAAATTGACGAGTCAACAAAAACTTGGAGAAAACTCAGCAATTTGAAAATTGCTTAAATTTTATTAGAAACACATTTTTTTTGCAAAATTCAATGACAAGATGAATATAATGAGTCCATAAATGAGTATAAAAGTGTTTTCTATTGAATTTGATTGATTTTAGTGCAAATTGAGTACAAAATCGCACTCATGCATAATCCTGATGGCTAAAAGCCTAATAGTCTAAGTTGTTGATTCCAATCTTCACTCCCAAATCCCCTCATTGAAATCAATTTTCTTATATGATAAGAGATCCCAATAACTAGTGAGGGTCTAAGAGTGGAGATATCAATGACATTGAGAGGCAGTGACATTGAGGGGCGGTGCCCCTTGTAGGGGTTTGCGTTTGGAGGCAACGCCCCTAACAGGGTTGAGGGGTAGCGCCCCTCATGGGGGTTTGGGGCTAACGCCCCCAACGAGGTTGAGGGTCAATGCCCCTCGTGGGAGTTTGGGGGCAATGCCCCCAACAGAGTTGATGGGCAGCGCCCCTTGTGGGGGTCTAGGGGCAACGCCCACAGTGGGGTTCAGGGGCAACACCCCTTGTGGGGGTCTGGGGGCAACGCCCTCAGTGGGGTTGAGGGGCAACATCCCTCGCGGGATCTGAGGGCGGCGCCCCTAGCGTGCTCCCTATCACAATACAAGGCAAGGTCAAGGGGCAAAGCCCCCACCACCAAGCCCAAATTAAGGCCTTTGAAACCACATAAAACTTCTTGTCGCACGCCATTTCACAATTTTATCACTTAAGGGAGAAATTAGGTATTTGACACTTTTTTATGAAAAATATTTGCTCTCCAAGTGCTATGTGACGGAGTGTGAGGTGCATTCATGCATTTATAGGGAAAGATCGTGAGTTTTTTTTACTATTTTTTTCGATTTTTTTTGTGTTTCGCATTTTTATGTATCTGGTGAGTCTTTTGTACAGAATCATTGAGTTTTCGGAAAAGACTCGACAAGAAGACTCGACAAGTTAAAGTTATAAAGACTCGCAGGGCAAAAAGCTCGTGGGTTTTTCAAGACTCGTTGAAAACTCAACGAGTCTACTAACTATGTTTGAAACAATGCAAGAATAATTACATGGAATTAGGTAACCAGTAGGGTGTTAAGAAAATAAAATAAGTTAAAATATTATTAGCATTTCAATACAATTCATAATGGGTTTGGGATAAGAAGAAAAGAATCCCAAAGACACCATATAAATTAGAAACTTCATTACAAGATTTTAAACTTTGAATTTTAACATACATCATAATTGTCTAGAGTACAAAGTATTTTTTTATGTAGTTGTAGAATTTGTAATTTTATTTTATCAAGGTTGTTGTTGATCTTCACATTCTTTTTGGGGACCCCTGCACTTGGGAACACAAGGAAGCAACTTGGAAATGATAGAGTAAATCTTTAGCATTTCAGTTTCTTGATGAACACTATAATTTGAAAAATTTGCTAAGCATCTACTTTTTCATATGTTAAACAAAAGAGTATGTCTCATAAAATCTACAACTTTCTTTTGAAAGTCAAAGCCAATAATAGCTTCTTTCCAACATAAAACACAATAAAAAATAGCAGGAAGAAATTTTAAAATAGCATTCCATTTTCTTTTAGCCCACGAACAGTCCCAAAAAAATATGCTTCAGGTTTTCATTATGTTGGAAAAAAGATCATTAACTAGTTGAACCATCATACATCTCATCTTGTCACCCACGAGCAGTTTGAAGTGTAAGACTTTCCAACTAGAACTTGTGTATTAGCATCAACTTTAGATTTCAAACTTCACTCAATCTTCTCCATGTCTTTTCTTTGAACTTATATTTCTATTTTTGGTTTAACCTTGGATTTAGGGACAAAGAAGGTAGGAGACTTAGATAGACCTTTCTTAAAGGAAAGCAACCAAACTAAAACCTAGACAACCACCACCAATCTTTAAGAAAAATGCATTGCAAGGGAGTGCAAAGCTTCATAACAAGTTCCATAGGAACCAACACTTTCACAAGATAACAAAACATTTAAACTTACTATTTAAACAAAAAATATTCTCAATGTTTTGTCAAGTTGTCAAATCTAGAGAATTAAAATCCCACAAGTCCCCAAACTATTGAATCCCTTATTGAATAGAAAATAAGCATGCCTTGAAAAGGAACAGTGAGAGGTTGGCCTTGATATTGAACCATTCTATTCCACAAAATATATGACGACCCAAAACTAAAACCATGTTGCAAGGAAGAAATTTTCCAATTTATACATTTACAAACCTAATGCCACACCTTCCATATGGAAAGAAGAGGGAATGAATCTTTTAAATGAAAGAAAAGAGAGAACTTTTTTTCTAACCAACTGGCATATTTCCATTCCTTTTTTATAGAACAACGTACAATTTTTTCCTAATGATCTTGGCCAACAACTCTAATTATCCATTTAGCTAACAAATCAACCCTTGAGTTATAGGGTCCAACAATCCTAAATCACCTTTAGCTTTAAGTTGGATATAATGAAGCTAGGAAGTGGATTTAAAACCAACATCACCCTTTCAATTAGATCATAAAAAGTGGTGGATAATTCGTTTTAAGTCTTCATAACCTTTTTTTGAAGGCATCTAACAACAAGAGTAATACATATGTGAAGCAAGAAATATGTGATTCATAACTTGAATCTTACCAACTAAGGTCGAAAATTTATTCCCCCAATTGAAAAGCTTATTTTTCAACTTTTTAAAAACTAGTTCCACATATCAAAAAGTGGAACACCCAATCCAAAGGGGATGTCCAAGTAGTAAGTAATCTTCCCATGCTTAATTTTCTTCCAATATTTCAATATCCAGTAAGGAAATGGGTCCATTTTTACCATGAGAAATTTAGTTTTATGATGGGTTGACTTTGAACCAGACACAAAGCAATAAAGCTCAAGGAACCCCATAACATTATCAATCTCCTTTTTAGAGTTTTGAAGAAAGAGCATACTATCATTAGCAAAATGTGAATTAAGCACAATTGCACCATTGGGACTAGAAATACCCCTTATTAAATTTATTTGGTTGTACTTTTGTAAAAGATATTCAAGAGCATCAATAGCAAGATCATAGAGAAAAGGTGACAATGGACAACCTTGTTTGATTGAATGTTGGGAGGGAAATTTGTCTAACAACTCTACATTTATAACCAATTGAGCATTAACATCTTTAACATTTGGACATGCTTACAAATCTTAATACCAAAACCCAACCATTGTAACATCTTAAGCATAAAGATCTAACATATCTTATCATAGGCTTTATTGAAATCTAGTTTCACCAATAGGGATTTTTTCCTTAGTTGTTAGGCCCATTCAATAGTTTCCAAAGCAAGTATAAAGTTATCAAGATAAATGTCTCACCAAGGAAACCAACTTATTTTTTCCTAACTATCCCTTTTACCATTAGTCTAATCCTTGTAATAATGGATTTAGTAATAATTTTGTAACTGTTAAGCAAAGTGATAGGTTGTCATCCAAAGATAGTGTCATCATTTTCCCCTTTTCAAAGCAATTTGATAAGACCTTTATTAATATTGGGTCCTAATGAACCTTGTTCCAAATCCTTTGAGTGTAATAGATAGAATTCATATTTAATATGATGCCACATAGTTTGATAGAATTCCATTGAAATCCCATAAATGTCAATACTTTTATTAGGAGCCTTTGAGAAACAAAAAGTTCTAAATCTTTTATAGAAAGATCTTGGTCTAAAAACTGGCTATATTCAGTATCAACCTTTTTGGGAATAAAATATTTGATAATGTCTTTCAAAATTGACTGATTATATTGTCAATGGGAGTCTTCTTTGAAAATTCTCTCATAAAAATTTAGAAATAAATCCTTAAGCTCTTCTGGTTTAGTATGAATATAACCAGTTTCATCTTGAATCACTTCAACATACCCCTTCCTATGTGTTAGAGTAATCATGCATTAACTAATAATTAATCAATCTTTAATTAGGTATTAGTATAATTTGTTCTCATCCAATTAAGCTAAACTTAGGAGTGCTTTTATGCTTTTAGGTTTTTTCTCCTATATAGCACTCAACCCTCATTGTAAATAACTCTCGAGCTTTCATATCTTTTGATAGTCTCTTGTTTTTGTAGCTTTCCCTTATTGAGGAATATTGCACATATTGTTTGCAAATCTCTTGTGTGGAAAGTGTCTTTGTTTGTTGTTTGATCTTGTGGCTTGTGGTTTTGTGGTTTTTCGCAATTCTAACATGGTATCATAGCATGGATTCAGTGAACACCTTCTCGATTTGTGAGGTTTTTTTCTTCAACAAGGGTTACAAGCTTCAGATTTGAATCTCCTTTGCTTTTTTGTAAAGTTTGGAGGTGGACAATTTTAGGCACATTTTTGCACAAAAATAACCTCATCGTTGGATTCATAACTATTGAGAAAGTCATATTTGCTTTACGTTTGGCCTAATTTAGATTCCTGAGGTCAAATCTACAAGGGTTTGAAGCGGTTGCTTTTTTTCGAAGTCTGAAGGGTGGTTGCTTTTTGGCATTTTCGCATGAAAAGAACCTCATCATTGGATTCAAGAGGAAAATTCGACGAATTTTGACTATAAATTTGCCCTATTTCGACGTCAGGAGCTTCTGAGGCAAAAAAATTGTACAGGGGCTCGTACAACCCCTGTATGACCATGTGCATGACTTTCGGGAAAAAAATTAAAAAGTCATAGTTTTTTATTTTTCAGTTTAAAAAAAAATCCATATTTTTTTAGAAAATCATTAAAAAAAAGAAAAGGGCTTAATTTTGTTGGAGCAAAGCTCCAAATCACCCAGGAACAACCTGCAACTCAACCCTCACAGCCAAGAAAAAATAATCACTGAATATGTGATAAGCTTTATTAAAAGCTAAGATATGATCAATAATGTACATAGAAGCCTATTAAATAGGCAAGGAAAGGTAGTGAACAGACTCACCGATGAATCACGGGTGAAACTACTTGAGGAAAATATTAGCAAATATTAAATATATATGTCCTAAGTTAAACTTAAGACAATGTGTAAAAGGTAAAAACCTATTTACACCAACACCCCCCGCTTAAGTGCAAACTTAGGGAGATTATTATGCAACAAAATTTTTTATAGGGCGAAATTTTTTTTGCTAGGTGCATTAAATTTTTTGTTTAGGGTGCTTTTAATGTGCTAAGGTACCCTTGTATCATAATGGCAGCAACTGTACCTACCAACCATCTGGCAGCTTTGACACTACCGCCACCGGCCTCTACTGACCTACTCGGTGGTCAATTTTCTGAACCCCCTGACGATATTTTCCCACCGTCTCCAACGACTAAATTTTTTGGCAGAAACTTCCTACTGGCGGCAACAAACAAATCAACAACTTTTTTATTTTCTTTGGCGTCTTCAAATTTCTACAACCCCTTCACATTTTTTCAATGTCCAAAAAATGTAGTGGCCTTTGGGAATATTATAGCCCAGGTTCCCAAAAAAATTGACCACATTCTTTTTTCACCAACGTTAGTTTTTTTCCCAACATGGTATGAGGAATATTTTGTTTCTGGTAGGAAATATTTCGATGACTTTTCTTCCCTGAGGGCCGATTTTATTTCTCAGCACAGGGGGTTTATTCTCATAATATTTTGCTGACTTAAATGGTACAAATGTGCAATGGCCCCTTCAAGCCCCCTTTGTGCCCTAAAATAGGTCTTTTTTTCTTTTGGCCATAAAAGGCGTACGATGTCAGATTTTGACGAATGAGATATCATCAAAAAGCTAGTCCCGCCAACTTTCCAGTGGTGTGGGTCTCATCACTTGATTTTTCTACTGGTGCATTTTACAACCTGTTGAAGTTAGAGGTGTTGTTTTCAGTCCCAAGCTCATAAATTTTGACGCATTTCTCTATTTTTCACGATTTTAGCAGTGTTGGGATGGTCTTTTAGAGCTCTTCATAGCCATCGATGTACTTTTTATAGATTTATCTCTAGGTACATTTTATTTATTATTTTTTGTTTTTGCACTCTGGTGAATTACTTTGATGTCTTAACTCTTGGAAACTTTTTGTTTGCATGGGATGACTCATTTTTGGATGTTCTATATGTATTTCTAGTAATCTGTCCAATTTGGGCATTGTAGACATCTTTTTCATGCACCTCTTTTGTAGACGCACTGAGATAAAGTGTCATTCTTGTGTATATTTTTTGGGGATTTTGCACATCCTATTGTGCCTTTTGTATTCACACTATGATATAAAGTGTCATGGGGGTGTTGATGTTTTCCTTTAGTTTTCCATCACACCTTAGTCAAGTGAGTGTCCCATGATAGCAGTGAATCCTAGTGATTCTTGCCTCATGCATGTGTGCCTTAGTTTGCACACCCTTTTATTCATAGGTTGTTTCTCCTACATGCACTTCTTGGTTTTACATAGTTTCAGTGTACCTGTCATGGCTCTCCCTTTTCACCATTATGGAGGGTTTCTATTGTTGGTGCTAATTCTTCCTTGGTTTCGTGTTGGAGTGATCCACGTATCTATTTCTTGTTCCTATGTACTTTCGTATGCATCATACATCAGTAGTTGGTTACATGCATTTCAATGAGATGGATCATTTAACATATGGACACTTTTGCATTCTTATTTTTGGAGGTTCTTTATTTCAGCACCATATCAGTCATCATTCGACAACAGTCTATAGCTTCTTTTTGCTTCAACAATGTTCTACATGTTCCTCTTTTTCAAGACTTTGTTTCACTTGGAGGCTTCTCAGTCCTTCACACCTTGATTTGGAGGCTTTTTAGTCCTTCATTCGCCTTTCTCTCTTTTGGAGAGGAGTTTTCTCCCACTATGGTTTTCTCCTTTTCTCTAGTTCTGAGAGATCTTTTGTTTATACATGGGTACCTCACTAGGCCTTGTTTGTTGGGACCCATCATGCATTATATTTTTAGGGTTTTTAGCTACTCCCTAAGTTCATCTTAAGGGGGGTGTTAGAGTAATCACACATTAGCTAATAATTAATTAATCTTTAATTGATTATTAGTCTAATTTATTCTCATGCACTTAAGCTAAACTTAGGAATGCTTTATGATTTTAGCATTTTTCTCCTATATAGCACTCAAGCCTCATTGTAATTAACTTTCGAGCTTTCATATCTTTTGATAGTCTCTTGCTTTTGTAGCTTTTTCTTGTTGAGGAATATTGTACATATTGTTTGTAGATCTCTTGCATGGAAGGTGTCTTTGTTTGTTGATTGATCTTGTGGCTCGTGGTTTTGTGGTTTTTCACAATTCTAACACTATGCTTGTAATTTAGAAACTAAAAGAAGTATTTGGAACCTCTATTTCCCTCCTTAACCCAATGTAATTTGGACCTTATTTTAGCTCCTTGTCCCCTATATAGATGTCAGTTTTTCAAAGTTGACATTCTAAAGAGGCTATAGAAGTTTGTAAACTAATATTATTAGGGTGTTGTTTTATGGAAGGGGGTTCAGGGATTTCTGAAATATTTCAATAGGTGTTGTTCAACATTTTTGCATGTTTTCATAAGTAGGTGGTTTTGTGGATTTTGTAATTGTAAACAAATTTAAAAATTTGAGTTATAAAATTACAAAAAAATTGGTAGTCTCATGATTTTTTGGCAACAAGGAATACTAAATCATCACTTAAATCTACAATTATATAAGTTAAATCTAAAAAATCATTGACATATATTTTTGAAATTATAATCTTAGGAAACAAAATTTTAGTCACACCCCAAAGATGCCCCCTTAAAATCTAAATCTAAAAAGTAGAAGTTCCTAGAAAAAGACTCTAAATTTCATTGTAATATATTTTTTCTCATATAACCTCCTCCTCTACAAAAATAATTCATGTATTGGTTTCATAAGGCCCTATCTTTAAACAACCTATATATCTCTAATGAACATGTAGTAGGTTTTTGTCCAATAATTGGTTAATCTCATAAGTATTAAATGACTATTCATTCTCATGAAAGATGAGTTCATATAAATCACTAATGAAATATGGGTTAATGAGTTTGGTTAAAAATCTACACAGTTGAATCTTGACAAAATAGATTATTAAGCTTATGACTAGCATAAAACATTTTATATTAGATTAAGGACATGAATAGGGTTTTAAATCATTTATGGAAACTAGGTGGGACAAATAATCCATGCTTGAAAAGCAATGAAAAAATATGGCTAGCATATGGAGGCCATATCCCTAGACCTATGCTTCCTAAGAATGCATATACAACCTATATGCAAGATAGGCCATATTGAATTGAATGTGCACTAGACAAAATTTCTTTCAACTCCTTCTAATTAGTGTTTGTGGGATTTGTGATTTCTAGGTAAGGTTGTTGTTCATTGTATATTAGAAAGATATTATTACATGTGAATAAATCATAGGAATGCAAGCAACAACCATTAACTTCCAAATAATTATTGAATGTGATAGTAGTTTTAGAACAATCCTCTACTCCTCAATTAACAAGATGTAATGTTGAAAACTCATGTTTGAATTGATTCACATTTTTCAACATGCATGACACAATATATTGAAAAATATCATTCTAACTTAAATATCTAAAACTACAAATTAATATTAATATTGATTTCAAATAAATTTAATATAAAAATAGTTATTTATTTTAACCTAAGAAAATAAGAACTAAAGCTTCAAGATTTGTTTGAAGTATTAAATCTCAAGAAACTAGAACCGAAATTCAAAAAATTAGATCACCAAGCACTAAAAACTCATAATACTTAGGAATCTCACAAGTAGTGTACTTGATTTAATAGCCAAGAAAATTACATATTAACTCACCTTGTTGAGTTTTACCAAGTTTTAGCAACTTTTTTCCTTGGAAAATCTTAGAAACTTTTGTATATTTTGCTTTCTCTTTTTCACAAGGAAAGAACACAAAAATCGTAGTGACTACGAGGATTGTGTGTAGTTGGAGGAAATAAAAAAAACACGATGTTTACAAGATGAATGAGAAAGCATACAAAGCTTCATATTTAAATCTATTTGACATTTATAATCGCTTTCACATATATCAATTCCTAAAAAATCCATTTATTTATCCAATAGTTGTGAAATGAAAAATCATGTACATATTTGAGGAGAATTAATGATAGTGTTAAGATGATTCTCAAGCATTTTTATTATGGAAAGAAGATGACTAAAACATGTATACAATGAGTTTGACTTTAACGGAATAGATTTTATAAAATTACACCTTACACAATAATTAAGTTCAAGGCAAGCACTCCATAAAAATTCAATTGGGATCGATTTTAAGGTTAACAATGACCAAGGAAAGATTAAAGTATGAAGATATTGTAATACAAAATAAGACATCTTATATTTAGTTGTGATTATAATATTGTTGCATAATTATAATTAGAAAGAAAATATCTTTTAAAAAAGATGAAAAAGGGATATTGAATACAAAAAAGATAACTAAAGCTTTCAGAAAGGAACTATTTAACTATTTATCATACCTATAACAATTTTGAATATTTTTGTAATGTTGGCACTAATCTTCTTCCTCTTCTTGATCATCCATCTCATACTCTCACCTTATTTATAGCAATCACAAGCTTTATTTTCATATTCTTTATTTTATTTTAAATAATATTATATTATTATTTTATATATATATATATATATTTTTTATTTCAAAAATAGTTAAAAGGATAATATAAACTAATAAAAGAAATCATTTCAATGATTGGGCATGTGCACCAAGATGGGGCACAAAAAAGTGGTCAAATGTCCAAAAACAAGTAAAAAGCACTTGTGTTCTGAAGAAATTCAAATAGCGTGCTCATGTTATGACTTCAATTTTCCTAGCCATAACACGAGAGTGTTATTTAAACAAAAAATGCACACACATTTTTATGAAAGTAAAATGTGTATGTGTTTTTATGAAAACAAAATACGTACACATTTTATGCAAACAAAACGCATGTGCATTTTTATGAAAACAAAATGTGTGTTTTTATGAAAAAAAAAAATTGTGCACATTTTTATGAAAACAAAATGCATACACATTTTGCTCAATAAAGTTTCTAAAATGTTTTTCATTCCGTCAACCCAACATACAAAGTTGGATAGAATTTGGTCAACACTGCTATTGATAGTTCTATACCAAAGATGATCTCCAATGTGCATACATCGTGGGATGATCTGGATAGGCATGTATAACTTGATCAAGGAAATATTTATAAGTTATAAAAATCAGTAATTCATCATGAAATACTTAGTGTTTGGCCTCATCTCAATGATTGAGATGGTTCCTTTTTCGATCTTTGATCTCTTCGTGGCAGAACCCAATCCGCATGTGCATGGATATTGTGTCTGGTACAAAACTCCCAATACTAATGGTAGTAATATTTGAGTGTACTCTCTTGAGGAACTCATTTTCATGGATCTTCTCAGGATATAATTGTGGGTTGGTTTGTGGATTTCCAAAACACGTGGTTGATTTGCATTGTTGCTGCACTCCCCCACTAGGCTTTAGCTCTCTATTGAAACCACCTCCTAGTGCTTAGGTTGGCAATGGAAAATAATAATAACATAGTGTGTTAGGGTGGACTGTGAATGCAAAGAAGAGGTGATGGCTGAACAAGTCCAAAGACTCTCTAAGGCTAAGGAGGGGGAGGTACATTCAACAATTATCAATATCATTGGTAGCTTCTGTTGGACAAATGGCCATGCCCATGATGGTACTATCTTTTCTTGATTCATAGAAAATGTGGTGCAGATAATGTGGAGTATTACATGGGGAGTCATCTGCATGCATCACCTGGTAGCTCCCGAATATGTAGACCTCATCAAAAAAATTATGGATATAATGTATATTTCTCTTGCCATAGGCTCCATCATCGAGATTTTTGATTGTGGTGTGGTTGGAAAAAAGGAGTGGTTGCACAAGCTCAAAAACTATACAGGGAGGGAATTAAAACAAGTGACTTGGGGCCCTTTACAAATTTCATGGCATCTCATGGGGATTTACTTTCTCCCTCTTAGATTGAGAGAGCCTTTGTATTTGGCAAAGGAATGATGCATATCATGCATCAAGTATTGTAATGCATCAAGTATTGTAATGCTATTTTTTTATTAATGATAGTACCATTTACTATCACTATGAAATGTGAAATGAAAAACTTATTTATAGCCAAAAGGAAGTAACTATGTAGATATGAGAGTGATTATTAATCTAAAATAAAATAAATTCACTTAATGATTTATTCTATTGAATGGTTCTTAATGAACATTTAAATAAACTTTTGACCACCACTAATAAGAGAAGATCACAATTTTTCTTCCCATTCAATAATTCTCTCACTTTATTATATCAAATAAAAAAAAGACCCTAACAACATAGATTAGTTACTAAATTCCATTGAAACATAGATTAATGTAGAAGAAAAGTAACCAAACAAATTATAACCATTTAACAATAAACAAGACCTTAAGAATACACATATATTATTCTTCTGTCATGCCTACTACATATCAAATACATAGTATAGCACTCCACTTCAAACCTAGGCAACAAAATGATAATTGGGTTACAAACAATGTACACTCCACCTTGGATGCACTTCCACGATATCTCCCCATACTCAAAATCCTAAACTTAAGTTTTTGCACTTTGGCCTCCACTTATAAATTCCTATAATGTCAAAAATGCATGTGTTCTTTTAATTTTACAAAACATGTATGTGCTTTTAACTTAACAAAACACGTACGTGTTTTTCTTAGTTTTGGGTTTGAATGATGGATTTACCTTTACAAAACACATACATACTTTTAACTTAACAAAAAATGTACATGTTTTGCTTAGTTTTGGGTTTGAATGATGGATCTACCTTTACAAAACATGTACGTGCTTTTAACTTAACAAAACACATACATGTTTTGCTAAGTTTTGGGATTACGATGGATTTAACTTACCAAAACTCTATGCACTTAAACCTAACACCTATACACTTAACCCTAAAATCTATATCCATAACCCTAAACCCTAGATACCCTATACCATCAACCCTAAACCCTATCCCTCAACCCCAAACCCTACACTTAGTCCTGGGCCATAAAGTCTATACACCTTACCCTAGACCTTATACCTTCAACCATCAAGGTTCCTATACCCTTAAACCTAAACCTTGTCACTCAATATTATACTCTCAACTCTAAACCCTATAAAGAGAAGAGAGATCTACATAGGGGGGGAGGGAGAGGTAGATAAGGAATGATGAGGGGAGAGGTAGGAAGGGGAGATAGAAAGTTGAGATGGAGAGAGAGGTAGATAGTGTGGATAAAGAGGTTATATAGCGAGAGGTAGATCTAGGGAACTAAAGCCTGTACCCTATACCGTCAACCCCAAACCTTATCCCTCAACCCTAGGAACTAAAGCCGGTATGTTAAACCCTTAACCATATACTCAACCCTATACCCTAAACCCTAAACGCTATCCTTCAACCCTATTCCCTAAAGCCTATAGTCTAAACCCTCAATGTGCTATACCATATACC
>VDFB02367844.1:82464-105842 GCA_007258455.2 Sequoia sempervirens | reverse complement strand
GTTGGATTTGCCACCTCCATCATCTCCTTGGTTCTATATAAACTCACTACCTAGCTTGTATTTTGATATACTCGTGCATACTCTTGCATTCTCTTACATTGTTGTATACTTTGACATACATGCACCTTGATGCATACACTCATTATTCTACAGATTTGCTTTGAGCTCCTAATGTAATCTTGTCATCTTGACATTTGCACATCTCTTGGAATCTTGGGTCTGTAATTGTGTTATTTCATTTACAGTTTTATAACTTATCTCTCTCATAGAAGATCTTGGTTATTCAATCTATTTTAGATTTCTATCATGGTATTAGAGCTTAGATTTTGAGACTTTTGAGTACTTGTATTCTTGATTAAGAGATTGGATTATTTTGTATGATCTTGTAAATTCTTGTATGCTCTTCTCTTGCGTTTCAATATGATCTGAAGAATCAAAAAGGAACTATGAAGATTTGTTAATCCTATATTTGCATGTGTGTTTTTGGTGAGATCTGGCATTTGCAACTATTCTAGCTATAATGGCAGAATTTGTTACTATCCCATTGCATCTAGGAGGCTCGAGAAAGTCAAATTTGGCTTTTGTTTCACTTAATTTGGTAACCATATGAGACAGTAACAAACAAGGGTTTGAAGCTCAAATCTAGCAAATATATTTTTGCAGGAGCATTTTCAGCCCAAATGAACCTTGTCATTGTGCTTAGTTGGCCCAAAAACCCCCATTCTCATATAAAAAAATTCAATTTTAGACAAATTTTATTTTTGACATATTTTTCTTTTGCTGGGAGGGTCATCACTATAGGCTAAATTCAGTCATTTAAAAAAAAATCATAACTTTTGCCATGGTGTCCATTTTTGGCAAACAAGATATCGTTAGAAAGATGGAGATGAAAAATTTCCATCCACAGAGGTTTTTCCTTTTTTGTCAGATATTGCAAGTTGAAGTTGTTTGTTGCTTTTTTCTTCAACAAGCCATGACTTTTTCCCTTGAGCTCCATTTTTTTAAAACAAATAGGTGTTGGAAAGGTATTGGAGAGAACTACACAGCTACAAAGCTAATTTTTAAGATTTTATCTTTGGTTTATTTTGCATTAGAATTTGTAATTTTGGTCAGTGTGGGCCTATTGAGCATTGTATCTTAGAAAAAGCTTTGTAAACACACTAATCATAAAGTGCCAACATTGTAATATCTTAGGGTGATTTATGAGACCAGTGGAAAGGGGGGGTGTCTCTTGGTCTCTCTTTTATATTTTTCTTTCTCTTTTCATGCACTCGCAAACAATCTTCTTTTCTACTTAAAATGGATCAATCAACAGTTCCTATATTAACACCCTACAACTATTTTGATTGGAAAAGTAAAATGTCACTCTACTTGAAAAAGTATGGATTGCATAGGGTAACAGTGAGACTAGAAATTGAACCAAAAATTGATGTAGAAAAGCCAAAATGGTTTAATAAGTGTGATGAAACATTTGGAACCTTATGTATGTTTGTATCTCCAGATTTTCTCTTTCATGTTGAATATTTGTCTACACCAAATGAAGTTTAGACAACATTGGAAAAACTATTTGGTGCACAGGATGAATTAAGAGGTAATCAATTGGAGAATGAGCTAATAGGTTTAAGTCCTTCAAGTTTTGATACAATACAATACTTCTTCACCAAACTAAAGGCAATAATATTGCAGTTGAAATAATGTGGAATTGAGAAAGATGATAAACAATTGATCTTAAGTATTCTCACTAAACTTGGTCTAGATTATTCAGTCTTTGTTTCTACATTCTATGCCACTAAAAGTGCCTTAGAAGCTTCCTACAAAATTCCTTCTCTTGATGTGTTTGCTAATGAACTCACAAAAGAACAAGACAAGTTGGTTCAAATGGGCACTATCAAATATTCTAAGTCTTATGCTTTGGTTGCAAGTCAAGGCACTAAAGATCATAAAGATAATGGAAAACAAAGTAAGAAACAAAAGAATCAAGGAGAGAATGCTTCAGATGTATCTTTTTTTACTTCTAATGTAGACAATAGACCTTCTTCAAATCAAGGAAAATCTAAGAAGGAGAAGGTAAAATGTGCTTATCGTAAGCAACTTGGTCATGATGAACACAAATGTATGAAGAAATAAATTGATTACCTCACACATCTTATTGAGAAGAGTAATAAAGGTCCCACTGAATCTCCATCTTCATCAAACCAAGAATCTACTAAGAAAAAGGAAAAAGGCTATGGGTGATCCCACAATATTGGTTTACAATTTTTGGGAGATCCTGATTTTTGCTGAAATCACATATTTTTAGAAAATATAATGATTTAAGCCTTGAAAAGTTCCATTTAAAGGATTCCAATTGAAGAGGGTTTGATCAAACCACCTTAGATCAAACCCCTTGGATAGAAGACTCTTATTTTTAAACCATACCCATAATGGAGTCTCTTTACACTATCGAAATGTTGATAAAAAGCCATTTTGAGTTACCTTTGAAGTCAAAATAAATTCATATTAAATTTTATTTTATGGTATGTGTTCCTTATTACTCTGGCTTCCCAAAGTATAATTTGAATAAATTTAATTTTATTATTATCATTTATTTTTATTTCTTGTATCGAATATGGTTTTCATAGAAAATCCAAGCCCTTTGTTCTACATATTGGAAAATAAGCATATTATCAAAAGTAGAAAATATGATTGCTAGATGTGAGAGTCTTGATCCAACAAAAAATGAGATTGAATTCGATACATACAAAAAAGTTATGTTATTACAAATGCACTTCTCTTCCGAATTCCTTAATTAGTTTGACTTAAAAACTTGATTGAAGAAAAAAATTGAAATCATACATGAAACCAAATGGCGCTAGATATCATAGTTACAAATCTAAATTCAAAAAAATAGAATTTTATCCTTCATGGAAAAAAAATTATGTTGTATACAGTGAACATCACTCCTTAAAAATGGTGTTTACTGAAAAAAAACTAGTTTTCGAAGGAGATGGAAAAATAAGTGCAATCTGATTTCAAAATTCTTGAAAAAAATAAAATTAGAATCTACAGGCAAAATGTCACAAATCACTAGTTTGCATCATCTTCAAATTCCTCACGGTTTAGCCGCTATAGGTGCCCGAAAGTGGAGATTTAGTTAGAAAAAATTAGTTTAGTGTCCAGTTTGGCCAAAAATTGTAAACCAGTATTGTGGGATCACCCCTATGCTAGCTATGCTTCTACATCAGACAAACATAAAGGAAAATATATTTGTGCTACTACAAGTCTTGGATCAAGGAGATGGCTTCTAGATTCATGAGCTTCTCATCATATGGCTTCTTCACAATTAATTCTCTCTTCTTTTGATCCTTGTGTTATGCCACATATTTTGATGGGTAATGATACATAAATGAATGTAATTGGGAAGGGATATGTTGATATAGGGGATGGCACTTTCAATGATGTATTGTGTACCTCATTTGTCTAATAATCTTCTTTCCATCTATCAAGTTACTCATAGTGGAGTAGGAAAGACTATGGAATTTACTCCTAATTCAATTATTATCAGAGATTTGGAGAGCAAAGAGATAATCACTACTAGGGTGGTTGATCATGCATCTCAATTGTATTCCTTTTCAGATTTTGTTCATGATGATGGCTTTGATCCTTTAGATGATCACACTTCTACTGTGGATTTTTATTTTGAGGAATTTTGTTTACTTGAACTTGGGCATTCTCACGAGTGATCTAGTTCTTGAACTTTTCATTCCATCTCCTCCATCTATTGTTGCTACTTCAGATTCTAGTGTTGCTTCTTTGAAAGTTTCTAGTGATTCTTTGCAGTAGGACATACATGTAGTCTTTTAGATTCAACATGGGATGATCTCTTGACAGGTATTTCAGACTTGTTTATGGTGACACATATTGCAAATTTAGGAGACAATTTTGATTGTATTTATCTTCTCTTTGACGAAGTTGATTCTTCTTTAGTTGTTGTGAGGGAACTCTTTGACCCTCTTGTTCATTCTCTACATGATCATTCATCACATATTGACATGAGTGTGGATACTTTGGATCATCATTTGGAGGAGACATCTTCAGAGGAGATACTTGAGCCTTTGGATGGTCTTCTACATCAATCTCTAAGAGATTTTGAGTTTTCATTTTCAACAGTGTGGCCTACAAAACATGATTTGATTGTGGGAGCCTTCAACATCAACATGGGGACACTTGAGCCGAGTTTAAAGACTCCATACATCTTGAGTTTTCTTCCTACATATTCCTTTCAAGAGTGGGGAGATAGCTTTCATATGCCACTGGTTTTATTTCTTCCTAAAGGGAGGAACATTGTTCAACAATTGTGGACCATCTTCTACATCCAGTTTTGGGCATCTACCATTGGATCTCATTGGGGGGGGGCTTCTTCAACCTTCCACTTTATTTATTTCTCTCTCTCTCTATTATGGGGAGCATACTTCCTTCTTGTGGGATGGGGCTTCTTCTTCTTTGGGGGGAATTTTATATGTACATGGGTATCTAACATGGCTTTATTTGCGAGGATCCATCATCTTTTACATCCTCCTAAGCTATGCTTAAGGGGCGGTTTTGGTGTAGGTTTTTAATTTCTTAGCAGGTTAATTTATTTTTCCTTAGTCCTAGGTTTTTCCTACACTTAATTAAGCTTGCTTAGGATAATAAAGTTAGTTTATCATTTAATAACTAGGAGATAAGTGATGGGTGTCCCCTTCCTTAAAGGGTGAAACATTTTCCACTTTTGGTGGTTAATTCCTATTGGTTGGATTTGTCACCTCCATCATATCCTTAGTTCTATATAAACTTACTACATAGCTTGTATTTTGATATACTCTTGCATACTCTTGCATTCTCTTTCATTGTTGTGTACTTTGACATACATGCACCTTGATGCATGTAGTCATTATTATACATATTTTCTTTAAGCTCCTAATGCAATCTTGTCATCTTGACATTTGCACATCCCTTGGAATCTCAAGTCTATAATTTCATTATTTCATTTAGAGTTTTATAGTTTATCTCTCTCATAGAAGATCTTGGCTATTCAATCTATTTCAGTTTTCTAATAAGAATATTTGTTAAAAGAATTTTGTGGAGGATACAAGAAATAAAAGAACAAGGAAAAATAAGACTAAGTGCTCATATTCAATAAAGAAGGACAAGAAATAAAATGAGAAAAGGACAAAAATATTTTAAAGAGAAAAAAGGTATGTATGTTTTGAAATTTTATTTTTAATTTAAATATCAAATAGTTTAATTAGTTTATAAATGTTTATTTCATGAAATCCATTCCTTCCATTCTTCCATTCATCCACCACCACCACCATCCATTCCTTCCATTTATTGTCCATTCCTTCCAGATCTATTTTCCTTCTTTCTTTCTCATTTCTCCTTATTTCCATTTGTCCTTTCACTCTTCTCTTCTTCCTCCCTACTATCACCCTTCCATGTTCCTTAACTTTTCTTTTCATGTCCACCTTATCACCTATAACTCTACATTTTAATCAAATTTAAACTATCTTCTAATATGCCTATATGTGCCCACCCTTCCAACGCACTTCTATTTGTTTTCCAAAGTTTAAGCCCATCTTTGGCTGTGCGGATGGGTATATCTCTGCAATTTATTTTCCTCTCTTATTTTCTCTTGTGACTGGCGCCCTCTATCTTCCAATCTCTTCCCAAAAGTCTGTGTGCCCCCTTATCTATTCAATGCAACCTCTTTTTTTATGCTACTCTCCCTTCTATCTTATCCCCTCTGCCTTCAACGTAGCCTTGTCCATTTTCTTGGTTTTGGTCTTCTTCTTAACCCACGTCCACTCACCTTCCTCTCCCTGTTGCCATGCCCCTTTACCTTCTTCCTATTGGCCCTTTCAAATATTTTTCTTGTATTTTAAGTTTAAAATGATGTTTTATAATTTTGTTGCTATTCTCATTGCATTTCATTGATTTATAATAATAGTGCCCATATTTCATCCTCTTCTCCCATCATGAGCCCAATAGGATATTTTGTAAAGATGTTGAAGGCTACCATTTTGCACTCATATTCAACATACACAGTTTGGTCCTCCCAATTGTTCATGGCAATCTTGATAATATACTCAACACCAACCATGACAATCTCCTTAAATGAAGCTCAAAACTATATTACAAATCCTCTTGTGTGTATCACCGCCAGTGCTGGAAATGTTCCTTTTAACAAACAGATTTCACAAAGATCTCTGAAAATATTTGCTTTCATTTTGCAATATGAATTTATTTACTTTTGGGTCCATGTGATGGGTAGTATAAACTACCTGTCCATACTTAGCCTTTCTTTTGTCTGCATAAACCTGAGGAGACTTGGATCTATCCACATCATAGTCAGCCATAAACATCTTAATATTCTTGCAACTATTGCGTCTATGATTTATACCTAGATGCTCCTGCATTGGACGCATCAGGTAGAAATATTGTGAGCATAGGCTCACAACGATGGAGTTGAGTAATTGAACTACTCTTCCAGGTTGCCATCAACCTACATCGAACTCCTTCTTTGTCCAAATGTTCAAAATTAGTCCTTCTTTCACTTCTTCCAACATCGTGTCAGAAACTACACCACCTTTCTCCAAAAACACATCATCTTCCTTCTCATGGACTCATGTCCACCAAATCCCAACCTCCTCCGCCAAATAACCTCTATTCTCCTCTTCTCCTTTGTGGGATCAAACCCACCTCCAACCGACCACCTCCACCAAACATCACCTGCAATATCCTCTACCCTTTCTACACACAACCACACAACATCTATGCACAATTCTATAATTTTGTCTTCTACTTTCACTTTTGCAAACAAATTAAAATTGATATTTACCTCTTTCTTTTTTGTAGCTACTGTTAACACAAGGATTTGCACCCGAAGTTAAGCTAAAAAACTTATTAAATCCTGTGCACATGGGACTATTCTCATACTGTGGGTATCCTATGATGAGAATAGACCTCCAGGTTTTGGGCTGGTTCCCTTTGGATTTACTTGAAAATTTGGTTTTTAAACAGAGGTAAAGGATAGAAGGATGAAGCAAATACTAAAACTGGAAAATGGTGATTCACCAAATTGAAAATGATTTGAATTTGCTTTAAAAATCTCATAAGATAACTCAATCTGAAACTAAAGGATTCACAACTCAATCAAGTATATCTTGCATAATTACTTCATTTGATAGGTTTCTATGATTGAAGTTTGTTTGAAAGAAAACAATAATGTTTTCATAACAAGCATTCAACAAATGTATGAAACACAATCAATGACTTGCACTATAACATATTGAATCTAAATAAGACATTGATGCAATAGGATTTAAAAGAAGGATTTCATGGAAATCACAAAAAAATAATCCAAATACTTACACACAATACATGCACAAGATAGATCTGAAAAGGAATGATAAGCTTGTTTATTGAGAAATCTAGAATATTTGCATTACAAATCTCAAGTAATCATGATTTACAAAGTAAGAATGATATGCCTCAGCAATCTCCAAACCAAGAACTAGAGAAAATAAGAAAGAAGAGAAGGACTTATAGAAAAGGTTCTCAAAATTCAAATTTTGGCTCCAAGAAAAATGTGTTGTCCTTCCTCTCCTTCAAACTAGGCATGAAACTGAAGAGGCTCCTCCAAATATGCAAAAGAGTTGTCAAATCTCAAACAACTCTAAAGGGTCGTCTGAAACAGAAAATCCCTCAAAAAGAGGATCATAATTGAATGTAACAAAGTGTTTTCTGCCTCAAATCACTCCTTGACTCAAGTCAAGTCAAAAGGAACTCAAAACTGAAAGAGAACTCCTGATTTGGTGCTCCAAACTCCCTATCTTTACTCCACATGTTGGCACTAATTTCTTAACTAACTCTATGACTCATACAAGTCATTTAAAGCTCAATTTGAACTCCTATTTGAATTATCCCATCATTTGAAATTACATTCAAATTATTTTTCATTTGCATTTTAGAATATCATTTATTCGAAAATGATTTATAGTTCATCATTTTGAATAAAGATTAAAATTCTTTGAAATCTATGCAAATAAGAAATTAGTAATCATCCCCTATTTTTGCATTTACAATAACTTTTATTTAAAATGATTTATAATCAACCATTTAAATAAAGTTATACAACTTTGAGTTAAATGCCTAACCAAATATTTAAAGTGGTGATTTTTTAAAAGTTTCATTGACTTAGTTTAATGAATAAAGGATATTCAAAAGGCATAAAAAAAATGCCACTCACCAAAAGGAATGAATAAAGTTTTCAAAAAACTTAAGGCAAAAATATTGTCTTCCATCGCACCTTTTAGGTTTTGAACAAAACCTAAAATGAATGAAGTCATATTCATTTTACATTATTTGCTTGTTGTTGGCTGAGAGGGGCGCCGCCATGCACAAACCCTAGCCACTTTTTTGTTGGTTTTCACTGTATTTCAAGCCATTTTTTGAAGATTCTGGAAGATTTATGGAAAAAATACGAAGGTAAATAAAATTATCTTCAAATCTGGAGAATTTTTTGTCTTTAAAAGCTTTTGAAAGCTTTTCTCAAGCTTACAGGCGTGACTTTGAGCATTTTCTGATACCTTGTCTGTTTGTTTCTTGCTTGGCTGTCATTAGCATACTTTGTTTTGAGCTTTTGAAGAGCTGTAAATTTATGCCTTCTTTCATCATTTCGAAGGCTTTCTAGAAGACTAAATGCAAGCCACACCTGGTGAGTCCCTAATCCAAGCAATTTTTTAAAATATTCTCTCTGTAAATCTCTTTATTGTTAGTGCTTTTGTCTCTCCTGGCCGCGGCCATACTACATCCTATAGACATCAAGATTTTCTTTACTGGGTTATCCAAAACCCGTACCTCCATTTCTCTTCTATATCTTACAGTTGTGAGCCTTCATGATTCTAAGTGTTTTCTTTGTTTTTATTTGTAGGCTATTACACCACTATTGCACAACTCAGCTAATTATGCATTTATTATGTCTAATCATATGATAAATTTCAAGTTCTTAAAAAGAACATGGCAAATGACACACATTATTAACAACAATATTGTGGTGCACTCTTCATTTCTGTAAACCACTACTTTTCATGCTGTTATATGTAGCTTTTGGCAACTTTACTTATTGACTGTCACTCTTGCTTGGAAACTAACACTGTTATTAGTGCAAGCATCACTGCTTTTTAATGTTCCTATGGTGGTAGTGAACTAACGTATGCTTTTAGAGTTTGCACCTTGCACCATAAAGCCTGCTCTCCTAGCAAATGTTTTGATGTTGAGCATGAATTGTTTTCCATAAGTTTTGACTGTTCATAACCTGACTGCCCTGCTGATTGTAGTTCAGTTAGCTATTTTTATGATGACTATTCTTGCTGATTATAGACATTATGTATAGGATTGTTTTCTAACATGTAGACTATTATGTTGAAACAAGTTATGATCTTATTAACTGTTGAAACTCTATTTTCAGAACTTGTATAATGTATTCACAACTTGACAATAAATTTCAAATGATGTGAGAAAATAGAAAGTAGCATATTTTTTCTTCACTTATTAGTTCAAAGAATTCTGAGAAGTAAATCATCTATTTGTACAAGTCCTGTGATGATACTTGCAGCCTATAACAAAGAAAATATGATCATTTCTGATATTGAATGTATTGTATATACTCCTAATATTTGAACCTTGTAATCTTTAATGACATGAGCTTATTGAACTTCTTGGGAATCAACAATCTGTTCTCCATATATTTGATTTTGCAAATATTTTGAAGTAAATTATGGAATTTCTACAACACACAATGTTGACTTCATGATATTCAAACTATTGGAATTTTTGTCCTCTTTTCCTTCTGTAATTCTTTGAAGAGATGCTTAAGAGATGTTTCATGAATTCAACATGTATGCCTGCTCACTATCATTAATAAAAACTTATATAAATGGCTCTGATTACTTTTCTTTCATACTGTAGCAATTGTTATTATCATGAGCTGAGCTCCACCCTTGTGGGAGCCACATTTAACCCCACTCATTTCGAAATTCAATAATCAACAACATTACATTTCATGTTTTTGCACATGAAACAAACCAGTTAGTAAAAATAATAGATTCAATGATTCCTTTTGATGCTCGAAACTAGCATTTTTTTAAAGTTAATCATCTGGTGAATGCCTAATAAGATGTAAATTTCATTTATGTTGGTAATGTAGGGATAAGGTAGAATGTGATTCCTCATTGCTCTAACATCACCCCTCACAATTTTGCAGGTAAACCTTGGAGCTGGAGTTGAACCTGATCCTGGAGCTGAAACAAGATCAACACGACCGCGACAATGATTCGTCATTCCAGGCAATGAAAAATCACCTTCTCACTTTATTCTTACATTATTTTCAGTTGTGTGACATGCATTTTACTTGTATTCATTATTTGATTAAGATATAAAATCAGGCTACTCCCACGGCTTGTGTGGGATTACAGAATATTTTCCTCAATAAATCAATTGTTCAAAATATGTAATGGTTTATGTATCTTTCTGAGTTTATCTCGATTACATAATTTGAAACAATGAAATTGCAATTGTTTTAAACACATGTTCTGTAATCACAAATGAATGATTTCTTGCATTCCTGTCCTTATATCTGCAATGCCTTTCTGATAATGAGCAGTAACAATCACTGTGTAATGAATGATTCAGCTTGAATGTTGTTCTCTGAATGAAATTTGTTTAGCGTTTGCTTCGTTAGGATTGTTCAATCAGTTTAATCTGAACTAGTTGAATGATTTTGACAAAGCAAACCTAAACACTCTTTAATTCTGAAAACAAAATATTTTGGATAACTTGACACCAAAAAATTTGTACCCCAGCAAGTAATTCCCCCTAAACTTCATTAATTTATGCGGGAAGCAAAAAATTAATAACATTTCTAGCGACCTCTCAGGGGTGTTTTCCTACTAAACAAAATAGGCCAGCTGCCTTGCTTATCTATTGGGCATGGGGTCCATTTCAGCTTCTCTCAGACTCATAAAACTTTACAGAATTGACTTTTTTTGTTTTAACTGCTTGTAAATTTGTTGTTATTAGTTACAGTTCCATGGGGCATCTATTTGTTGTTGATGACACTGAATTTCTATTCCATGTTATGAATAGGAAGTATTTATCTCATTGAACTATAGCTAGTAACATCAGATTTACAATTTTTATTCTCTCCCAACAAAACTTAAAGTAAACTATCAATTGTGCATAGCAACACTTAGAGGAAACTTCAGATGCAACTAATCTATGTGCAGAAGCACTTATTGAACACTTAGAATCTAATTAGCTATGTACAAATTTAGATCAATACCTCAAAAACAATGCTTGAGGTGAATCCCATTCACTGGGATTGGTTCCACTTCACCATCCATCTTAGACAACTGGAAGGCATTATGTTGTTTCTTTTCAGTAATGATGTATGGCCCAGTCCAAAATGTATCAAACTTGGAGTGCTTTCCAAGTTTACTTTTTAGTTCATCCCATTTTAGAACTATGTCTCCCTCCTAGAAAACTCTTGGAGATGCTCTTTTATCAAATGATCTTTTCACTTGAGCTTGATGCTGCTTAATCTTCTTCATTGCTTCAGCTCTAATCTCTTCAAGTTCAATCAACTAAGCCAATCTTGTTCTCATAGGCTCCTCTTCAATCATATCAAGTTGATTCACCAGATCAAGAGCTGGGAGCTCAAGTGAAATAGGTAGCTCCTATTATGGGACCTGTCCATTCCCTTGAGGATAATAATTAGAAGATGTATTCAAATATACACCATTTTTAACAGCCCACTCAGATATCTTAGTTCCTATAAAAGAAAGTGCATTATCTGAAACAATAGATTCAGGAACTCCAAACCTGGTTATCATCTCTTCATAGAAGTTCAGAACATCTGTCTCATTTGCTTCTTTAAGTGCTACAACTTCAGTCCATTTTGAAAAATAATCAATGGCTGTGAGCACCCACTTGTGCCCTGCACTTGATGGTGGGTTTATGACTCTAATGAAATCTAAGCCCCATTTCATAAAGGGTTGTTCAACTTGAACTGGCTGCAATGGAAGAGCTACTAACTTTTCTTTTCCTGCAAACATGGCACATTCTTTGCACTTCCTTATCCATGCATGAGCATCTTTGAATATAGTAGGCTAGTAATAGCCTCCTTTCATGATTTTAAGAGTTGTAGCTATTGGAGAAAAGTGTCCACCAGTTGGTCCTTGATGAAATTCATGTAATACCTTATCAACTTGATCAACTTCAATACATCTAAGTAGTACACCATGAAAATCCTTTCTAAATAGTAAACCATTTAAGAGAACATAAGGTATTGACTATAATCTAAAGTACCTTCTTTTAGATTTAGTCAAACCAGGAGGACACTCACCAGTTAATAAGAAATGTGACATTTCTTTCACCCAACCTGTAGAAGTTATAGGGGCAGTAATTATTTCTTCATCTTGATGAGCTAAAACAACAGTTTCTTCTTCTTCTATATTGTTGTCATTATTCTTTGTAATATTTACACAGAGACCTTTGCCTCTTATTAGCTTGGTAACCTTGATTTCAAGGTCATATTCCATTACTTTAGTCACCCAACTAGCTCTTTTGTTGTTTAGATCTTTCTCCAGCAGAAATTCTTTGACTGAAGGGTGAGCAACCAACAATTTAATTATGTTATTAGACAACATATGTCTGAATTTCTTCAAACTCCTGATAACAACTAAGACATTTTTTTCAACAAAGGAATAGTTAAGTTCATAGTCTTTAAGACCTTGACTGAAGAAAGCTATGGGATGCTCTAATTTTTTATCATTTTCTTAAACTAGCATGGCTGCAATATTATCAGTATTACCATATGCATACAGAATGAAATCCTTTGAGAAATCAGGATTCAACAAAGTAGGAGCAGCTGCAAGTGCTTCTTTAATAGGTTGAAAGCTCCTCTTTCCTTCTTTAGTCCAGCTAAAAGAATTTTTTTTTTTAACATTGAAGTCAAAGGCACTAATAATTCAGTAACATCTGGAATGAATCTTCTTACAAAGTTGATTCTACCCAGAAAACTTTGAAGACCTTTTTTGTGTGCTGGTAAAGGAAGTGAAAGGATTGCACTTACTCTTTCCGGATGTATCAAAATATCATGTTTTGATACAATGTATCCAAAAAAATTTACCTTCATGTACAACAAACATAGATTTCTTTATGTTAAGAGAGACACCAAAAACTCTACATCTTTCAAAAATCTTTCTTAAGTGATCAAAGTGTTCATTTGAATTCTTTGAAAAAATAGTTATGTCATACAAATAAACTAACACTATCTTATACATCAAACCTCTAAAGTCCATATCCATAGCTTTATGAAAAGTAGCTCCAACATTAGATAAACCAAATGGCATCGTCTTGTAAGCCATTGTACCCCATTTAGTTGTAAATGTTGTCTTAGACTGGTCTTCTTCCTTAACTAGGATTTGATTATATCCTGAAAAACCATCTAATAAAGAGAATCTTTCAGAACCAAAAACAACTTGAAGGATCTGTTCCATGGAAGGCAAAGGGTGACGATCTTTTAGGGAAGCTCTATTAAGATCTCTGAAATCAACACAAAGTCTGATTTCACCACTTTTCTTTCTCACAGGTACCAAATTAGATACCCAAGATGGATAAATGATACCACTCTCAATAATTTTATTCAACTCTTTGACCATGAGGGGCTCAAGCTTGGGATTGAGTGGCCTTTGTTTTTGTCTCATAGGCTTTGCATTTGGTTCAAGTTCAATTATATGTTGGGTAATAAAAGGATCAAAACCTTTCAGATCTGAGTATTCCCATGCAAAGACATCACTGAATTTTTGACATAATAAAATAAAATCATGCCTTTCTTCTAAAGTGCATACCTTACCAAGCTTTAAAAGATTGTCTTTGAAGATCTCAACACCTTCATAATGATCTTCTTTAATCTACAAACTGGATTTCTCCTTTCTAACTTGATCATCTGTATTGAAAATGGACTCCAAAGTAACCAAGCCTTTGGGTAGTTTGTTGGTTTTCAGCTGTATGATCTGATCTTCGTACTATTGTTTGAGTTTCTCCTAATTATCATTGGAAAACTCTGCTTCTTCTCTTAAGAAATAGATAATCTGCTAGTCACTATCAAAAACTTTCCAATGTTCATTATTGTTAGGAATTGATGACCTAACAATAAAATTAACATACTTTTGTTCTCTGCAATTACTGATATCATTTGGGATATCATATTGAGCACCTATGGCTGCTAGTCTATCAACATGGTTATTTTGAATTCTGGGAATTGACAGCAAATTGAATGCTTGAAAATCTTCAATGAGATCCCATACTCTATGCTTATGAGACTTGAGGAGATCATTTTTAGTAGTATGGATACCTCTAACTTGATTAACAATCAGTTCTATGTCACCAAAGACTTGTAAACAACAAATACCTCTCTTTTTTTCCCATTGAAGACCATGAATCAGAGCTTCATACTTAGTTGTATTATTGGTGCAGCTGAATGTGAACTTGAATGTAGAATAATACTTCTCACCAGCTAGAGAAATAAGCATGCAACCACCTCCAGCACCATTTCTACTCCATGAACCATCAAAGAATAGCTTCCAAACTTCATTTGTTTGCTGATTTGTTTGTTGTTCAATACTTTTTTCCAGATTAGGCATAACAGAATCAATTTCATCCATCATATAAATTCCTAAATTTACCTCTTCAAGATGTTCATTTGAAGAACTCTGATCATTTTCTGTTGCCTAGTCATCCAATAGAATATCCAAAATGTCCTCTATTTGAGTAGTAGTCTCATTGGAAGCATTAATGTCCTCTTGATCAAACAGAGCACAATTTACAATAGCTATTGCATTAACTACACTTGGATTATATGGCTCAATATGATTTTTAGCAACAGTTTCAGATTTGATAGTGACTTCGGTTCCATACCTGGTCCTAAATAACATGTGAGACCAATAATAGGACAAGTATCCTCCAATCTTAGCTGTGAAATCACGAGATAAACAGATTGTGAAGTATGGAGGAAACTCTATAACATAAACATCCAGAGGTATTGAAAAGTTTGGACATGCATGCAATGTAAGACTCAGATTTTTAATAACTCCAACTGTTTTAACAACAGTACCATCTAGTTGTACTACACCTTTTTCTAATGGCTCATACTTAATTCCAAACTTGTCTACAATTTGCGGGCATTACAGAACTATTGGCCCTAGAGTCAATCATGTAGTTATGAACTAAATGTTGACCAATAATTAATGAAACATAGAAAGGGGGTGGTTTAACTACCTTGGTGGGTTGTTCTTTATTTTCAAGTGAGTCATTAGTAAGCACAACCTTAATAGGTTGTTGATCAGATACATCATCAGACAGAGAAAATTTTGACAAAGCTTCATGTAAGAGATCCTTTTGTCTAGGAAGAGCTAATGAATCCCACATTGAGACACTAACATTAGTCTTATTCATATGCTCTAAAATATTAAAATTACCAGCACTAACCTTCTGCTGTCCTTTATGAACAACAACATTCTTTTGAACTTGTGTTGATTGACCATGTTGATCTTTGCCAACCATAGACTGTGTTCTTGGCAGAACTTGACCATTTTGTGAACTTGTAGAAGGTTGATTTCTGTCTCCATCAATCTACTGCCCCAAATTAGTAGCCCTTTTCTTACTCCTTGTGTTGGCTGCTATAGGGTTACTTGACTGATTCTGATCATTATTGACCCCACAAAATTCCTCACCTTGCCAGTTCATGAAAGTGACATCTAGATTCCCTTGTTCTGCATGAGTGGAGTGCTGATAATGAGCCTCCTATGATGAATTCTTTGGAACAACAACACTACTTTGCACCATTAGTGCTTGATTAAGAATTCCATAGGAACAGGTAGATTGGTTATGTGGCTGATTACATGGAAAACACCATTCGTAATCAGCAACCATGTTATTTTGTACAGGTACTACCTCCTTAGATGAACTAGGAGCACTGGGGTTGTAAGGATGGAAAGGCCTTTGATTGAAATTCCTTCTTTGAATCTAAGGAATGGACTGATACGGAGCTTGGTAAGGAGTTTGGTATGGTGGTTGACTTTGCTACTTCTTGATATTAACCAGCTCATTACCAAAGGTCCGTAAGGTCTTTTGAATATTCAGATTTTTCTTTTTTATGCTAACTAGTTCCTGAAACTAGTTAGGAACATCATGCTCTTAAGCTGCTACTTGTGAATTAAAGGCTGGAAATGCAGGAACAACAACCACAAAAGAGGGTGGAAAAACCGATAATTGGTTGTATGTCGCCAAAATAAGGCATAGGAGGCCTAGGGGCTAACCTTTCCAAATTGAATTCAAAACTATTTTCTGCATGCTTTTAACAACAATATCAAATGCCGTTGGTAATGTATCACCAAAGATCAACGTGCGTACTATTTAATGTTTTCAAATAGTACAAAAAGCATGATCACATGGCCTACCGTTACGGAATTCACCCAAGTATTTATGAACAACCGATATTTGGAAGTCCACCTGTTCTTAGTGCTCTCTTGATGGTAGTAAGCTACTCCACCAATGAAAGATGGTTTGATTTATCTTCAAACTGTCTTTTCAACTTCTCTCCAAGTTGATCCCATGTTGTAATTGAATTCACTGGTAACCCTCTGAACCACTGAAATACTTTACCCTTGAAAGAGGCTGCCAAGAGCCTTACTACAATGTCTTTCTCAATTATATGATGCAAACCACACAACGAAGCCACATCTCGAATGTGTTCAATGGTTGTTGTGTGATCTTCACCAGTAAAGAATGGTACACTTTTAAGGGTTGTAGTTGGAATATCATTATGTTGGGCTAAATTCAAGGGGCTTCCTTGATCAAATGAAACAAAAGGTTGATTCCTAGGTGGAGGATGAGCCATATTGATGATTAATGGAGAACTAATATTACTAGTTGAACCACTGGAAATAATAGAATTAGTAGAAATTTGAACTATAGAACTTACAAACAGTGGATTGTTGAAGGACGAAACAAGGCTTGTTGCTTTCCTAACAATTCTGGTGCTTCTCGTTGGTACCCCAAAGTTCGCTCATGACTCTCTCTGATCTTCTATGACACCTCCTCTACATGCTTCCTCACTAAATACTGCTAAAACAAAAATCTAGGGTCGCCAAGTGTGAATTTTTTCCTTCTTGAAGGCTGAAAACTGTTGTTCACACTGTTACGGCAGCAAATTAAGCTCTTTTTGAACTGATAAAACAATTCAACGTCTCACCAGGCGTGCCAAAATTGTTAACACAAGGATTTGCACCCGAAGTTAAGCTGAAAAACTTATTAAATCTTGTGCACATGGGACTATTCTTAGACTGTGGGTATCCTATGATGAGAATAGACCTCGTGCCTTATTGGTTCCCTTTGGATTTACTTGAAAAACTAGTTTTTAAACAGAGGTAAAGGATAGAAGGACAGAGCAAGTACTAAACTAAAAAATGGTGATTCACCAAACTGAAAATGATTTGAATCTGCTTTTAAAATCTCATAAGATAACTCAATCTGAAACTAAAGGATTCACAGCTCAATTGAGTATGTTTTGCATAATTACTTCATTTGATAGGTTTTTATGATTGAAGTTTGTTTGAAAGAAAACTATAATGTTTTCATAACAAGCATTCAACAAATGTATGAAACACAATCAATGACCTACACTATAACATATTGAATCTAATCAAGATATTGAGGCAATAAGATTAAAAGAAGGATTTCATGGAAATCACAAACTATTAATCCAAATACTTACACACAATACATGCACAAGACTGATCTGAGAAGGAATGACAAGCTTCTTTATTGAAAAATCTGGGATATTTGCATTACAAATCTCAAGAAATCATGAGTTACAAAGTAAGAATGATATGCCTCAGCAATCTCCAAACCAAGAACTCTAGAAAATAAGAAAGAAGAGAAGGACTTATATAAAAGGATCTCAAAATTCAAATTTGAATTTTGGCTCCAAGAAAAATGTGTTGTCCTTCCTCTCCTCCAAACAAGGCATGAAACTGAAGATGCTCCTGCAAAAAGAGTTGTCAAATCTCAAACAACTCTAAAGGGTCGTATGAAATAGAAAATCCCTCAAAAAGAGGATCATAACTGAATGTAACAAAGTGTTTTCTGCCTCAAATCACTCCTTGACTCAAGTCAAGTCAAAAGGAACTCAAAACTAAAAGAGAACTCCTAATTTGGTGCTCCAAACTCCCTATCTTTACTCCACATGTTGGCACTGATTTCTTAACCATCTCCATGACTCATACAAGTCATTTAAAGCTCAATTTGAACTCCTCTATTTCGAATCATCCCATCATTTCAAATTACATTCCCAAATTATTTTCATTTGTATTTTTAGAATATTCATTTCACGAAAATGATTTATGGGCTCATCATTTTGAATAAAGATACAATTCTTTGAAATCTATACAAATAAGAAATTAGTAATCATCCCCTTATTTTCGTGAATACAACAGAATAAACTCTTGGTCGAATGATGAGTAATCAACTACTTTAAACAAAGAGGCTAACTTTGAGTTAAACCAAATATTTAAAGATTTTTTGAAAAAGTTTCAACACCTCAGTTTTAATTTAAATGTTGAAATTAAAGGCACAAAATGCCATGACCAAATGGAAATTAACAAAGCTCTCAAAAACTTAAGTAAAGATTGCCTTCCATCACACCTTTTAGGTTTTGAACAAACCTAAAAACGAAACGGGTCATATTCATTTTACATTATTTGCTTGTTGTTGGCTGAGAGTGCCGCCATGCACAAACCCTAGCCACGTTTTTGTTGGTTTTCACTGTATTTTGAGCCATTTTTTGAAGATTCTGGAAGATTTATCATAGAAATATGAAGGTAAATAAACTTATCTTCAAATCTGGAGAATTTTTTGTCTTTGAAAGCTTACAGGCGTGGCTTTGAGCATTTTCTAATACCTTGTTTGTTTCTTTCTTGCTTGGCTGCCATTAGCATACTTTGTTTCGAGTTTTTGAAGAGTTGTAAATTTTTGCCTTCTTTCATCATTTCGAAGGCTTTCTAGAAGACTAAATGCAAACCATGCCTGGTGAGTCCCTGATCCAAGCAATTTTTTAAAATATTCTCTCTGTAAATCTCTTTATTGTTAGTGCTTTTGTCTCTCCTGGCCGCGGCCATACTACATCTTGTAGACATCAAGATTTTCTTTACTGGGTTATCCAAAACCCGTACCTCCATTTCCCTTCTATATCTTACAGCTGTGAGCCTTCATGATTTTGAGTGTTTTCTCTGTTTTTATTTGTAGGCTATTACACCAATGTTGCACAACTCAGCTAATTATGCATTTATGATGTCTAAGCAGATGACAAATTTCAAGTTCTTAAAAAGAACATGGCAAATGACACACATTATTAACAATAATATTGTGGTGCATTCTTCATTTCTGTAAACCACTACTTTTCATACTGTTATATGTAGCTTTTGGCAACTTTACTTATTGACTGTCACTCTTGCTTGGAAACTAACACTGTTATTAGTGCAAGCATCACTACTTTTTAATGTTCCTATGGTGGTAGTGAACTAACGTATGCTTTTAGAGTTTGCACCTTGCACCATAAAGCCTGCTCTCCTAGCAAATGTTTTGATGTTGAGCATGAATTTTTCTTCATAAGTTTTGACTGTTCATAACCTGACTGCCCTGTTGATTGTAGTTCACTTAGCTATTTTTTTTATGACTGTTCTTGTTGATTGTAGACATTATGTATAGGACTGTTGTCTAACATGTAGACCATAGATTGCAGACTCTTCAGGACTCTGCGGACTCGCCACGGACTCGCGAGTCCTTGAGCCTCCCGAGTCGACTCGCCACGGACTCGGGAGTCGAATCCAGGAGAGTCTTGGCTCGGGACTCCCGAGTCCCGAGCCAGGACTCTCCTGCGCAGCTGGGACAACATAAAACATAAAAACGCCTTCTTTTTTTGATTTTTTGTTTCATTTTCACAGTCTAGGTTGCCAATACAGGTCGAGTCCCGAGCCAAGACTCTCCTGCGCGGCTGGGACAGCATAAAACATAAAAACGCCTTCTTTTTTTGATTTTTTGTTTCATTTTCACAGTCTAGGTTGCCAATACAGGTCTGCAAATTGATTTGGAGCTGATTGAAGCCAAGAGAATGAGCTAAAAGGATCAAAATAGAGTCAGGTAAGTGATCTAACACTTCTTTTTTTTAATTTTCTTTCATTCAAAATCAAAAAATTCAAGAGAAATAAGGGGAAATGCTGCCAATTTTTTTTCTATTTTCTTTAATACCCTAATTCCTACAATTTCTAGCTTGGTTTTGCATTCTTTTTTTTTTGCAATTGTTTGAAACTTTGAAATTTTGAATCATATTCATTTGCTGATTTTAGAAGCAAAACCCTTTAACTCCGATTTTTTTTTTTTTTGTTTCATGTTGAACTCTGTTAATGTCACATCCTCAAATCCAAGGAAAACAAAAGAGACCCCGGTGATGGAAGGCGGGAATCTTGAGATGAAAAAAAGGAAGTGGACATGTACCGGACAGATAAACGGACATGTGAGGAATAAAAACAGATTAAAATACCACCTTGTTAGAATACCTAGGCAGAGGGATGCACGAAAGCAATTTTGAGGATTAGCGAGAGACAAAGGCCTTCAGCCTACCATGGAGAAAAAAGATGAAAGACAAAACAAAGGATGCCCCATACTGGCGATGAGTGGATCCCAATCCCGTGGTGTTGCAAGTCCAAGCTTTCGTGCTCCACATTCATCTTTTGGTGAGTCCTGATGGTTCCTTTTCTACTACTAGTGCTGACCAGGGTCCTTCATCAGGACCAAATTATTTTATTCCACGTAATGTTCCAGGAGCACAACCTTCACTTGAAGGTACCGGTTGGAATAAGGAAAAGCATCATGAAGTTAGGATGGCTGCTGCAAACTTTTGGTACTACAATAATCTACCTTATGTTGCAAACAGCCCATATTGGGAAGGTTTGGTGAACGCCCTTACAGTTGCAGGAAAGGGGTTTAAGACCCCATCATCTAGAGATTTGAGTGGGCCATTGCTAGAGGAAGCCGTAAAGAATACACGGCTTGTGGTTGATGAGCAAAAGAAATTTTGGAGAAGAAAAGGTTGCAGCATTTTAGCTGATGGGTGGACAGATGGACGAAATAGAACTCTTCTTAACTTTTTAGTGTCCTCTAATGGTGGATTGGTGTTCCTAAAATCAATGGATGCCTCCCATGAAATCAAAAATGCTGAGACTTTATGCAATCTATTAGATGAGGTGGTCCAAGAGGTTGGAGTTGATAATGTTGTCCAAATCATCACGGACAACGCAGCTGCTTATGTAGTTGCAGGTAGACTACTTATGGAGAGGTATCCCACAATTGTATGGTCTCCATGTGCTGCACATTGCTTGGACCTATTGCTAGAGGACATTGGGAAGATTTCATGGGTCAAAAGAGTGGTTGAAGATGCAAAAAATGTTACAAAATTTATCTACAACCATACTTGGGTGCTTTCTTTGATGAGGAAATTCACAAATGGCAAGGACCTTGTGCGACCTAGAGTGACACGATTCGCTAGCCACTTCCTCACATTGCAAAGCATTCTTGGTGCCATTGGTCATCTCAAGCAAATGTTCGTGTCCGATGCTTGGAAGGAGTCCTCATTTTACAAGAAACCTGAAGGGGAGAGGATTGTTGCCATAGTTTTTGATGAGACATTCATCAAAAATGGAGAGGAGTTGATGGGTGTAAGTAGCAATCACACAAAAAAAAATTATACATGATAATCTATTTGCTGTTTTTATTTTTTGAGGGGTTAATTTTGTTATAATTTAACATTTGTTTTCATTTTTTTAGGTGACAGAACCTTTGGTGAGGGTTCTTCGTATGGTGGATGGAGATGGCATGCCAATGGGTTTCATCTATGAGGCCATGGATAGGGCCAAAGAGGCCATATCACATTACTATGGTGGCAACAAAAGGAAATATGAAATCATATGGCGCATCATTGATCAAAGATGGACACACCAACTCCACCAGCCGATTCATGCCTTTGCCTACTTCTTGAATCCGAAGTTCTACTTCTCGAAAACATTTAAGGTGGATGAGGCATGGATGGTCTTGTCACATGCATTGATAGGATGGTGCCTGATCATGAGCTGAGAGATAAGGTGCTTGATGAGTTGGAGGTGAGATTTGTTATATCTTATTTATGAAATTGCAATGTTGAGCCTTGACTATCTATGAATTTTCTATATTTGATTTACTTTTTCTTTTATCTATTCTTTTATCTATTCAAGGTTTACAAGGGTGCAGAGGGGAGACTCTTTTCCTCCCAACAAGCAATTGAAAGAAGAGGAAAACAACAACCAGGTAAAAAATGAAATTAGAAACTTGATTCTTACATATAGATTTTTTACTTTATTCTTATTTCTTAATATTTATATTTTTTAAACATGTTTTTGTAGATCTATGGTGGGAAAACTATGGTGCTAGCACACCAAATCTTCAAAAGCTAGCCATACGTGTCTTGTCACAGCCATGCAGTGCTTCTAGGTGTGAACGCAATTGGAGTCTATTTGAGAACATTCACACAAAGAAGAGAAACAGGTTGACTCAGCAGCGCTTAAATGATTTAGTTTTTGTTCGGTACAACCTTCGCCTTCGAACTAGAAAGGTGGAGGGTGTTTCACACGAGTCCATCAACTTGGATGACATTGATCCATATGGTGAATGGACTATAAATGAACAAAATGATGAGGCTGATGTCTTACTTACTGATGAGGATCTTGCTGAATTAGAGAGAGCAGCAGCAGAAGAAGAAGAAGCAGCAAGATTGGATGCCATGGAGGACGACGAAGACACATTTGAATATCATGTTTCCCCTTCTCAATCTCCTAGTCCTCATTTGGATACTATAGCACGGGCACCTTCTAGTTCTAGGCCTTCAAAATTGGCTACCATTGGGAGGGGAAAGAGGAAGATGTAGACTACATGTGGTTATTAATGTTTTCTTCTTTTTGACATGATTATATGTAAACATTTATAGACTTATGATGTTGTTATACATTGAAATTTGAAACTATGAGTATTTGATGACTATGAAATTATGAATGATTAAATTTCAATTATTGAGTGTTTGATGATCATATGACATGTGTAATATTTGAATTATGAGTGTTTGATAATCAAATTAGGCTCTTATGTTCTCTAAATGCATTAATTTGTTCTTGTTTTTTTGTAAAACTACGGGTTTTTTTTTTGCCGAGTCT